>JAYMSW010002131.1:0-14461 GCA_036897725.1 Erodium texanum | reverse complement strand
TTTCAAGAGCATACTTGGTTATCTCATGAACAACCCTATTATAATTTCTAGGAACATATGAAATAGAAGCTGACTGAAACTCACGGAGATACTGCTTACAATCTAGCATTATAAGCCCAAAAGAAGAAGACATAAACTTCTTGTTGTTGATGGTTAATGCCACTACTTGCGCATAAAAACAATGAAAAATAAATTACGATTCTTTTTTGGTTGAAAAATGTTTTCACATATATTATAAAGATAATGATAGTTACATATTCGTTTTTACGTTCTTTTATTTACATGATCTCATTGTAGATAATCTTTTGTGGCAGAAACATACGTTTACCTTTCATAAATCAACAAAAAACCATGATTTCCGTCAATATGTATGGAAAGTTTGAGATGTTACCCAAACTACCCTTCTAAACTCTAACTTCAAAAACCTAAAACTAAACCCTAAATATAAACCCTATAAGTGGTGGCGGTTGACGGTGGTAGCTGGCGGAGGGTTAGGGTTCGTCCAGGAAATTTTGATGGATTGTGAGTGACATTTGAAACATTTTACATGTAGAGGTTGACAGAGTTGGTTTTTTTATTTACGAAAGTCGTTTTTTTGTTGATTTATGAAAGGTGACAAAGTGGTTTTGGCACAAAAGGTCATATACGACGAGTTCTTGTAAATGAAAGGTAAAAGTAGGTATATAAATGTAGCTATCTCTATATTATATATCAATATGAAGATATATATACATATTGAATTATGATCGTACAAGATAAGATAATAATATTACATACTCAAATGTAACAATACATACTTCAAACTTAACGGGAATAATAATAATACATACAATCAACATTGTGTATAACTTTCGTATTATTTAACAATCATATCAAATCAAACAATATACTAAAATACATATATAAAATAATCGAAAATAAAGAACTACAAATAACATAAGTAACTCGAATAAAAATTAAACTCGTACTTGCTAAAAGAAATAATGCACATTAATACCATATGCACCTCAAGGATTCGGAGGAATGATTTTATATCAGGCTGCCAATAATGGGGAATTGTGATGGTGGCTAGTGGACCACCAAAGGGCCTGAAACCATTATGATATAAAAATGATTAAATTGTAAAGATAAAAGATATTATTATATCGAAGGCTCTAGGCATGGCTCAATTTGTCCATTGCGTGTTCTCTACACTAAAATTCAACCACAAGAAAAAGATGGCTTTGTCATTGGAAATCTACCTCACCTCACCTTACCAACTTTAGGAAACTTCTTTCTCTCCAATGACTTCGTCCACCCCAATTCAACCCACATAAATAAATGGCCTTGACTATGTATGATATCATCATCGTGATGGCTCGGTAGATCGGACGGTCACGGTGAAGGTACGTTGAATGGGGAAGATCGGGCTGGCTTCACTGCACGTGCCTCGCCATGTGTTTGTGCTCCGGGACTTGTCATCGGCAGCTAGTGGGTACCACTTAAAACCCATAGTCTAAGTAGATCAATTTTTTTTAAAAATAAAATTTAATGTATATTTGACTGTAACAAAATCAGTTATTGTGAGATGTATATGCAACGTATTTTTTTTTATCGTTTCTCATGATATTTTAGTGGATCAGACTTTAAAACTACCAGTCGGTTTCTTTTGTGTGGTCCGGTGTGTCAGAGACTTCTGCGGTTCTCTGCCAGATCTTAGAGGGCATCCTCTGTTGACCATGACCGTTGAAATAGAGTGGGCTTAACGTTCAGATACACATTTGGCCCAGTTCAAATGCAAATTGGGTTTCGGTTCATTAGCCAGCCCGACCCAGTCTGCATCATACGACTACTCTATCCCGTTTCTCCTCTTTGCCTCTTCCTCTCTCAGCCCGACCCAGTTTGCATCTTACAGAATCAATTTTTTTTGTTAGGTGCCTTAACAGGTGAGCAAACAAGGCTCAGAATGCACGGAAATGACTTAATCCATTATGATCTAAGGCAAGGTTGTAAAACACGTTAGACGTTAGGTGAGGATTGATAGGTTTTTATTTTTTTATTTAATAAATAAATATATATATCAAAAAAAAAATTGTTAAGAGAGGAATTACAATTAAAAAGACTTAAAAGTGAGGAAGAAGATAAAGTTAATTATAATTTAGACATTTAAAATATTTAAAAAAAATCATCCAAGGAAGCTAAAAGTACGTCATATTTTATTCACACCACATTTTTCCAAGTTGAGATTAAAACATATTGCCCAATATAACAACCAATCATCCAGAACTGAAGTTCTAAAATGCTATCTGACAATATATTAGTATGTACATTCATTCTTATTGTAAAAGGAAAACCCAGCTTGTCTACAATATAACAGAAGATTTGATTCACAACATTGAAACAAAAATATATAGATTGAGATCACCATACACATCTCTCAGAACTGCGCATACATAATAAGTACTGTATGTGTGCACATAACAAAAATACAACACAAGTTCACCATCTGATCTTTTGAACAATTTCTGGCCAGACATGACCTCAACTGCAAACACAGATTCTGTGCTATATACATTTCAAATTCAAAAGAGACGGAAAGTACGTACAGATGCAAGCTCATTGGCTGATCGGGTTACATTAAGTTCGACTATCCGCCACACCCTGGAAGCCAACTTCAAGAAGTAATAATAGAACAGGAAGAAAATGAACAAAAGGATTAGTTACTGACCCGATGAATTTATTTATGGATGAAAAAGGTCCCGAGCGGCTGTATGGATAAGAATTGGTCAATGGACTTGCCCATATATACAGAGAGGAAACTTATAAGACACGTCATATTTCATCGATCCTTTATGGGTCACAGAGAATCAGAGTTCTGCCTCCATGATTTTATTCCTTATGAAAACCCTAGGCCCCTGAGGTATCATAGAATCATCATAGGGCATGTCATCGCACGGGAATAATACTTCAATTTCATCCATTGTTTAGGAAATATGGTTCTTCCCAACTACACAAGGAGCTTCTTTTTCTTTCAGAAGTGTAGTTAACTATTGTACGCTCAACAGCTCCTGGTTCGGCTCAAAGGATCATAGTCATAAGCTTCACCGGCTTTGACAAAGCGCCCCTTCACCCGCCTTCTAACATCAGCTCTAGCTTTGCGGGATGCATATCTCACTGTCTTCTCAAACCTGCAAGTCACAGAATGATGTGCAAGTTAGAATAGTCCCATAAAAATGTAATCATATCAGGAAGATTAGCTGGTCATGTAATAGTACTCAATGCATCATAAAAAATATTTGAACATAAATCTATATATTTGTAATACAAGAGGGTATAAGAAAGGTAGGCCGGAGATTCCCACATCAAAGAAGCCATATGATATATCCATGCAATGGAACAAGAGTTAAGAAATGGCAAGATTTCATCCTCGAATGCTACAAGATGGCCCAAAGTAATCGCTATATTCCCTGTCTCGAAATGAGTTTCAAAACATTAACTCGATTGTTCTTTCTTTTATCGGCAATAAAGTAGTAAATCTGACCTAACCCTATCCCAGATTAATGAAAGGTTAACCACTAACATAACCACACCCCACACCTGCTCACAAGCAGATGAGCCACTAGGATTCAAACCCTTTTCCATCGAGGTGAGAGAGCTCACTTGACCAATAGGCGAACCCTAGTGGGCGTAACTCGATTATTCCTTAGTTTTTGCAAGAAGTCAGATAGGACACTTATTTTGGCAAAAAGGGAGTAAATAATATCAGTCGGAATAATATCTATAGCTCTATACTTACTTGCGTGTCTTCTTCTTTTCCTTGTAACGCAATACAGCATCACTCCGGCCAGCTGATGTGAAGGAACTCTCAGGGAAAGGCGGGCACCATGGGGGAGGCTCTCCCATGAGAAGCATTGGAGAAGCTCCACAATCTTGATAATCTGCACCAGTACTATCCCCAGTAACACCAGAAAACGAGAGGCCTGAATTAGCCTGCTTTGCTGCAAAACAAAGAATCGGTTCGGTTTTGGCACTCATCATTGAATCTGCAGATGCCGCATTGCTGCATGCTGGTTTCATTACATTGCCAAGTCCAATAGATGACCCCTGGAGATGTAACACGTATGTTAGTACATATTTTCTGGAATAAAAAGAAACACATGGTATGAAATAAAAAAAATTCAACTAAATTTGATCTGATCAATAATTCTCCAAGTATACAACATATGAAGGATAACCCATTTACTCCAAGACCAAATTACGCACTTATCAATGCAAAGCATATGGAAATCTTAGGACAGATGTTAACACTCCATTTGCAAATATACAAAAACTATCATAATCAACTACCATTTGAGAGGATGCAAATTAAGACAAATATATAAAAAGAAATAGCAAGTATGATATTGAAAATAATGATTGGACAAGATTAATAAAAGTAAGGCAGGACTAGAGAACCTCAGCTGGAAGTGCACCATTACAGTTGGGATCAGCCGCAACCATTCTGTTTAACCCAAACAAGCTGGAAATTCCACCATTCTCAAGAAGCTGTTCTGAGTGAGTAAGGGCAAGACCAAAGAGTTCATCATAGTTTTCAAGATTCAAATCTACTTCATCCATATTGAAGTCCCCATAGATATCATCTTCACAGAACCCTGTGCCTTTAGTTCCAGAGCCAGACAACTGCATATTTAAAATCCAAAAATGTGTCCTCAACAAAGAAAATGATACTTATTCAAACAACAATTTAACAAAGACAAGGTAAAACAATAAAACTATAAGCAAAGAAAATAAAGTAATCAGATATATATAAGTACATTTGAGTAGTTAGAGCCAAGGTTCGTCAATTCAAACAGGCAGAACAAAAGACTGGAAAGGCCAGGTACAAAGGATTTCAAGTTAATTTTTCTGCCACAATTAAGCCTATTAGAATGATAAACTTAATTGGTATATGAGACATACACACACCATCCACAAACGATGTGGCACTCTTGAACACATCTATCCAAAATAGATGAGTTAGGTAGCAGACAACTTGATAAAATGCTGTGTCAAATATAATAAAATACACATAGAATTCCTATATGTCCCTATGATTAATGTTATCCAATTCGAATAACATCTGCTGTTTATCCCAAGCATAAATGGCACAAGACCTGTACTATAATAAATTAACGGTTACAACCATATAAAAAAATGTTGTGACAGAAACATCCCATAATATAGATTGCCCATAGAACAAAAATGCTGGGTACCTGAGATTTATTAATATAATTTATATAAGCATTTAACAGTACCTCCATGATACCAAAGATATAAAGAATGTACCTTAGGAAGCACGGCATCAGCAAAACCAGACATCTGGTCTAGATTGTGGGAAGTGGAGTTAGGTTCAGCAACAGAAGAGGACCCAGCCCAAACACTTGACTTATCTATGTTGTGTCCATTGTTCACTTTGCTTGTACCAGAAGCATCTTGGGAGATATTATTTTCAGGAGCCCAGCAATTTCCCTTACTGTTCTCAGCAATACTCATTAAACCTAGTTCCTGCTCACAAGTGGAATCAGTAACAGGAGAGCCTGAAACAAATGACCAGGTTGAAGAAAGTTCTGAAGCTGAGGGGCATCCAGAGTAGCAATTGATTGTTTGCCTCTTATGTGTTGAAGAAGAGGTAGAAGTACCATGACCCGTCCAATCACAATTCTGACACAGAGATATCTTCTCCTCCTCACATCTTACAATTGCAGGCTGAGAATTACATCTTTCACATAAAAGAGTTCTTGAATGGCGTTTGGAGAGGGCATTGGCAGAGTGCACATTTCGATCACATGACAAACACAAGCATGCGGCATCAGATCTGCAATATACCATGGACCTTTGATCCGAGCAGAAATCGCATATAAAACCCATCTTTGAGCACAGACTTCTACCGAAAATACCCGTTAAAGCAGAAAAATTCCTATACAATTCCTTCGATGTCAAAGCGTCCACCGAAATCACTTATCAGGAATCCAGAAATTCACCAAGTGTTATCACAACCTTCAAATAATTTTGGAAACCAGTTTAGTATAAGAAGATGCTTTCACAAGATAATAAATCACTATGTCTCTAATAGAAAGATCTCCAGACTTCATCACTATCATCCAAATCCAGTAACTAACTCCCCCCTAAATGGGTATTGAAGTAGTGTAATATACAGACAGGTAAAAAAGAGTATGATAAGTGGTAACAGCTATAGGGGTAAAAGGTACTAAATTTTCAAGCTTTTATCAATACAAGGGATGATCTATGACAATCAAGAGGAGCAGTAAATGAACCAAAAATGGATTCTTTTTTTCTTTCTCTTTTCAGTGGTAAAATACTTCTAAATATAACAGATTGGCATAATTAAGTGAAATCAATTTTTTGAAGCTAATTATAGTAACATGCCCCTGCACTCCATACCAGATTCATCAATTGTAGGAACAAATAAAAAAAAAGCATAACATTTACATGCAAACAGATTCAACAACTTGAATCAGACCCACATGTAAGAAAGCTCATAAAAAAAACCCATTCATTTACCTAAGATCCCAATTGAAAAATACCACACCAGAAGATGAAGATAAGAAACCCCACTTAGATCCATGAGTATACAACAAACTCAACAGACCCCAAAGCAGAATTCAACAATCTGAAGAAACTCTAATAATTAATATAAACAGCCACCTAAAAATAAAGCAAAAAAGAGGAGAAAAATCAAGGAAATTACCTTACAAGAGGAAGGTGAAGAAGATCAGGTACAGAGCCAAATATTAAATAGTAAATAAAATGGGAAAAACTACAAGCCAAGAAACCCCAGGAGGAGGGTATGGAGATGGAGCTTTCCAGAGGTTTTCTCCTTCTTCTTTACTGTTTCTCTCTCTAGAAGGGGATAGGGAAGCTGGAGTGAGCAAATAGATAGATATTGTGTGTCGGCAAAACGTGACATATGCGGATAAAAAGACTAAAAAGTGCACAAAAAGGTAATTAAAAAAATGTAATAAAGTGCACGGTGGTGGGGCCCACCAATGTCCTTTTCTTATTCATATCTGTTCCCTTTTCATTTATGTCCTAAAAAAGGTTCTAGTTGGGTCTGTATGACTTTTCAAGTACTGATTAAAATAATTTAATTTCTTTTCTTCAGTTTGAAACATTAAAATGTAATTGTCTTTTATCATTTTTATTTTCTCTAATTAAAAAGAACCACAAAGTCAACTTTGTTTGTATATGTATATGTATATATAAATATTTAATGCTTAAACGGCCTATCTATGCACTTTCTAGACATCCACCACATATCATTTCAGGTTCTGACTGCTAAGGAAAAAAATCTTCTTTTTTTTTTTATCATAAAAAAAAAATCTTTTCTGGGTACACTCAGATTTAGCTGCAAAAAATAGATATAGCTGACAATAAAGTTTAGACAATTGGGTATCGAAATGACATTTCCTGCCCAATTATTTGGTATTGGTTACACACTTGTCCTCTCTTCATTAGTCTTTGCCATAATATCTACACTTAAGAAACATAATCATGCCAACTCCATGAGATATTTTCTTAATGTCTCAATAATTATCAATTTTTTTAATTATCTATATTAATATTACTCTCCTTTAATTATAATTACCAATTGAACATCATTTATTCATCCTCAGGTAAGAGCACAGATGGACCAAATGGTCTAGAGTTTTAACTGTGAGCTTCTTGCCATCTAAATAGAGAACGACTCTAAAGTCAGGATAATCTTGAGGGATCATACATTCGGAGTGATTTAAAAATATTCAAAATAATTATGAAATCATCTAAATCAATTTCTTATTCATTTTTAATTTTGTATTATAAGGTTTGGTCTGGGTTTACCAATACTATACACTCAAAGCCTATGTTATCAGGTCAAGTTGCAAAAAACTTGTTTCTATTCTAAGTTCAAACTTGATACATATAATACTGTAAAATAATCTTTATCCAGAGAAATTCAAGGAATGTACCAAAAGTAAACACTTTTTCTTTAAAAATTGATTATGGATTGGAGAAGATGAAAGGAAAAGCAATTTACCTGCTAATGAAATAGAGTGGATTGGTCCAGCTGCAAATCTTAACAACACCAGACATGAGAAGCTTCTTTCAAGGACTGGGACTGGTCAACAAGGATCGATTCTGTACCTAGAATAAGAACCAATTGAGCACCACATAACATGTCTGTACGCGTGTACAATTATCCACCAACCCACTCACTAAGACAATAAATATGCATAGCATTATGCCAAAACACAACTGTGGTGGTGGTGGTGGATAAGATATCCCATTTCCTTTACAGATCACAACAGTTCCAAATCCTACCCATCCAAGCACCTTTACAATCCAAATCAAAGGTGACTCACCTAGGACTGGGAGAAGTAGTTCGGTTATGTTCACATCCTATTCCAGGTTGTGATCAACTCGTAACATCACCTATGTCATGAATAAGGGGAACCCGAGAGTCATAATATTTCTTCAAAACAAATATTCAGTGTTTACTTCATTTGCCATATCCATGCATTTTAAGGAAAAATGCAGATAGTAAGTGTTTCCTTGACTCATATAATATTTACTGTAGCTTCTAAAGAGTCTAGAGCAGACTTTGGTAAAAAACTTGTGTGCAACTCTATTGCTTGTGTGAAGATAGCATCGCTTGGGCCACACACCTGCAGAGCCTTATGATCCTTGAACAGCCTGTTGCAAGACTCTCAGCACCAGCTCTGATTGATGCCGTGATTGATTGAGTCTGTGACTTCTGGGTCCCGGTTGTCTGAACCTGTAGTGAAAATGGAAGGGCCTCTTGATGGATAAATCCGCCTGCACAAAGAGACAAGAATAAGACAAGTCAATTTCACCATTTAAGGTACTGCAAGGACATATATCTAAATAAGATGCTCTCATTTGGTAAGTAACCTATGTACATGTGGCACATTTAAGGCAGACCCAACCATTTATTTCAACCGTTCAAAAAAGCAAATCAGAGGACTCAAATGACATTTAACCATATTTGAGTCTGAAAAAGGATATCCCAAGAAAGAAAGAAAAAAATTCAAGATATTTCAATGATGTGGAAGTTAAGGACAGTAGAACTGTCATACTAGCCACTTTTCTGGAACCTCAATATTTGAAAAAAAAAACGTCGAATAAATAGAAAAGAGCTATAGATAAGGCACAGTAAAATTGTGAAGCCTGAGGTTGTTAAAAAACGAAGATCTACTTTCTGCAGAATTGATAAGTTTTTTATGGCAGAGGCATAAGTTGCTCAGCCAGTGTGTCTTTTGGCCATATACTCATGTCCTACAGAATACAAACTGACAAGACAAGGGTCCCAGAATGGAAACCAATGCCTCATGTGAAAAAGGGGGAAATCACCCATTAAATTTGTACATATGGGCATTGGAGATCATGACAATTTTTCAAGAGTGGATGAAGGAATTGATTGATTCAAAATATATGTCAAATCAAACACCCATGCACAATACGGCACAGGGTTTAAAGAATAGCCAGATAATAAGAAATAGGAAAAACAAGTGTGGAGGATTTTACCACTTCAAACACGTGACATCAAGGCACTCAACTGCAAAGATAGAAACACATACTAGAATTATAATACCAGAAGACAACTACTTTAAAGATCATTGCATAGAGCTATCTATATCAAGTCTAATCAGAAACTTGGATGTTGAAAAGTGAAAACTAAAAGTATTTGTAAATTGGGCCCAAGTATTATGCACTTGACATGAGTAATACATCAATGAAATCATATAGATGGAAAAAAAGGTACACGGAAGTATCTAACCGGAACGAGAACAGAAAGTTGCCTCAGTTAGATTGCTGATTTCAATCTGTGCTAACTGTACTTCATGAATCACATCTAGCAGATTCTGCAGAATTGAACTCATTACCTGCACAATCAGATGTGATTCGTGAAATAACATCCTTCAATTTTGTACAAAAATGTACGTGCCAATCCTTGTCTAGAATGATATTTGGACATGCTTTGCAACCCATATAAATGTGAAGAACCCGCAACAAAACCAACAAATTTGGCAAAAATTTATCTTTTGTAGGAACTGGAGGAAAAGGCAGAACTCTTCACCCACTCAAATTTGTTGAACTGAATATATGCATCCCCAGTAGTAAATCTTTAGTTATTTATAAGGAATCAAATTTGCAAATTATGGAATGAGCTCTTTGGTTTATGGTGATTAAATCAACTTTTATACTTTAAGTTACTCCCTATGTTCCAAATTCCTTTTTGGTAAGTCAGTTAGGCACGAATTTCCACTAATAAGTCAATTCCATTTAGTGTATGAAAGCATGTAGGGGTATTTGGAGGAAAACTCATTACTAAATAACTTATCAATGTCAAGGATCTGAACATATGACCACAACAGCATTGTTCAAATACCAATTTCTGCTGGAAAATCTGAAAATGTTTCAAAAAATGAAAGCAATAAAATAAAAACACTAGTAGTATGGAAGATGTACTTGGAGAAAAAATGAAATTGGAAAAACTTACTTGTGTCTCTTGTGCCAAACTTCTTAAACCAGTATACTTACTAGAGGTCTCGGTCTCCAGCACAAATGCAAATGCAGCTAACTTTGGAAAATTCTAATGACAAGAGACACCTAACTTTTAAGTGTAAAATAAAAGAATACAACTCAAACCACAAACAATTTCTTGCTTCATTACCTTCACAATCTTTGTATCATTATACTAGCAAGAAACTTTTATGCTTGGAACTGAACTACCAGAAACTGTGATTCTGTACACCAGCAACAAGAAAATGCATGTATATAGTAAATATTGTGACAAACAGAATGCATATTTCATCATCTAAATTTCAAATATGAGATAACTAAGAGAACATATCTAATAAAGAAACAGCCTTTGGCAAATGAAGCCAAGATAGTCAAGAACTATATTCTTCTGTCCATTCTTGCTCTCCAAACCACCAACTTCCCATAACTGATGAAATATCAAACCGGACTTACATATCACTATATCAGTGACAACAATTATCAGGTAAACATTAGAATTAACATTTAATATCACAGAGCAATCACCTGAAGATCATGGCTTATTAGCCTGCAACATGCTCTCCTCTTGAGATGATAATTAACCAATGCAATTGTGTTGGCAGAGTTTGTTTCTCCTTTCATCTTACAGTAGACGTGAACAGACTTGGTCAAGCTCTGTATTTTTCTATCTAAAGACTCAAGTTCCTGCCTCATTGTGGTTATTTTGTCACAAGAAACCTGTCAATGCACAAAAGTGTGAATCCATATTATTACAGACCTGATGCTGATACCAAGATCATATTATTTATATCTCATAGTATGGCATATTAAACATAGAAAGTAACTTAATGAGCAAGATGTATAGATACTTGAACAAGACAGATTCAATTTTGAACAGTAAAAACAAAATTAACAGCCATCAGAAGCTGTCATCAGACGTTGCCACTATGGACTGGCCTACATCACTTGCCAAATAACAGACATAACTGTCATCAGAAGCTACCATCAAACGCTCCACTGTTGATACTCTAAACAACAGCCAGTGAGCTTGCATGCTAATCGTACGTCTTAGCAGACACCCCCGGAAAAGAAAAAAAAAATCATGTGCGCGCGTGAGAATGTAAGGTGCATAGGAAAGCAATATGGTACCTTCAAAATGGATGAGCCAATTGTACTTTTTCCATGGAGAGATGAAGCAGATCCGCATGAAGAAGGTTTTATCACTTCATGAAAAAGTTCTTTTCTAGACTGGGTTGGATCTGTTTGAGTTTGAAGATTTGCAGATTGGCTTTCGGGGCGCATATCTACGATGTCCCTATCCCTTGAAGGTATTAGGAAATTTCTCCAGGTCTCGGGTTGTTTCTCTGATTGAGGAAGACTGATTTCTCTGTCATCAACCCTTCCTAACTGAGTTCGGTCCTCAAGACAGTCAATCTCAAAGAAGGGTGAGCTAGAATTTATTCTTCCCAACAGTGGATCAGGTGTTGCAGTTGAATCAGTACCACCAGCAACGATCTGCATTGAATCTCCCTGATGCTCTGATCCTACAGTTACAGTTTTATCAAATCGATCTGGATACATCAACTCACTAGGAAAGCTGCCCTGATGTAAGTTTGACGATGATGACTTGTGATGTAACCTTTGCTGTGGAGAAGAAGCAAAATTATCAGATAAATCAGGTATGCTCACACGTTATCAAGTGTGACCAATGGAGATTTCGTTTCAGAAGGAATTGATTTCTCTACTGTGATGTTTTCTGGCATCAAGAGACCTTGCATCTGTTGCCTGCCCGGCCATGTAAATTGCAAAGGTGAACCTGTTGCCGAGGTTAGCTCATTAGGGTTGTCCTTCAACAGAATACCGATAGACATAGTACATGCAGGCTGTCCATTTCCAAGGCTTGCGGTATCTTCACCTTGGCACACTGTCTCAGTGATCTTAGTGCTTACAGGTGCCACAGCTCCATCACAGTCCATTTCAATTGTATTGTAATTTTCTCCCTTCTTCAAATCAATGCTATTATTCTGGAGATGAGCAATGGGATGATTATGATGGAGATTGCTGCTGTTTCCAACCAAAACATTAGTGAATGGAGAAGTTAGGTAATCAAATGGTTTGAGTTTTGATGTCTCAGTTACATCTTTAGGCAAATAACCACAGGGAGAAGAGTCAAAACGTTTGAGCTTAACCATGCTTTTCTCAATTGACAACACATCATCACCATATTTTATGTTTTCCTCACTTAAAACAGAACCTGGCTTTTTTGGGGAAGATGCCACAATTGCTGGATGTATGGATGAGTTGGTTGAATCCAGAAATATCTGTCGCCATTTAGCAGACAACGAGGATATGGAGTCCACCAATGAAGATTCATTTTGTTGATCAGGCTCATGATCAGTCTGTGGATAAGTTCCATGGCCGTGAGATTTTGCTTTTACTATATCTTTTTGATTCTAAGATTCATGTTGCATGGACACATCCAACTGAAGAACTTTACTATGCCTATCAAATGGCGTGCTACCCGTAATAGCAGGGTACTCAGATTCTGGCCTACTAATCCCAGCAGCATCTTCAGTGAACAGATTACTTCCCTGCAAAATGAAATCACAAAAAACATGAGCTCTTTGCTGTTTCCGGATTCCACTGTCCCCAAATTTTAATGATTGGATTGAACTTCCTGCAAGAGCCACTTTAGATGTGGAAAATAGATTTGGAACCATGTCTGGCCTATCTAGTCTGAAAAGTTTGCACTTAGCAATAACTTGGTATAGAACTTCAAGATAATTGATCATGTCTACAAGCTGTCAACACACTACAACATTTTCATCTGCATTTTATAAGTTCAGTAAGATCTATTGTGAAGATAATGCGACCTCAATAATACAGAGGAACACCTTTGAATTTTCATTTTTTTTTAATAATGACAATAGAATAACATAAATTCTCTAAAGGTATTATCCTATTAGAATTTTGTCAAATTGAAAACACAAAAAAATTAAAACTATATAAACCTCGTCTCAAAAGAAGTTCTTACTCTTACATGCGATGTTGGAGTTGAAATCCGGGAATCATTGCAGGAATTAGCAGCTGAACCACAAGCATCAGTATCACCACCAACAGCAGCTACGTGATCGCTAGTTGCCTCACCTGTCAGCTCAGAGGCTACCAAAATGTTGTCAGCATGCATGCCATGAGAGCTTTGGATTTATAAACATTTGAAATGGAACCATCTGGCAAATACTTGCTACCTTCTGCAAGAAGTGCATCAAGTGAGGGAGACAGAACATCATAATTGTACCTACGTGGGTTCTCTCCTACAAGGCTCATGTCATTAGAATCTTCACTACCACTGACTTTATCAAGAGGCAGTGAAGTCTGGGCAAATAACTTCTTTGCCTTTGTCAGAACCATGGAACTTCCTGTCTCAGAGGAATTGGTGTTCTGGGTTGGTGTTTTGTCCTCAGAAACACCAGTTGGAGTCTTGAGGTCTCCGGATTCAGACCTTACAAGACTCCTTAAATGCATTGAAAATGCTGTTGAATCCATAGTAACATCTTGATTGTCATCTGAGGCACCAGAGTCAGATAACCTCCCAGGCCTGATGAAATTAGCTGACACAGGACCGAAGAAATCGTCCTCTGCAAACACAAATTGACAATATTTTATAAACCTTACCTCAAACAGCTAAACGAACAAAAATTGACGAACACAAAACTTCCCATCAATGGAGGAGGCCGAACCACAGACACTGCTCCTCGGATATGGCGACCTCATCGGCCGCAAGAACGATTTCCTGGAGACGACGCCGTCCTCCTCGTTGTCAATGGAAGCTTCATCCGGCGAGAGATCCTTGAAAACGTCGCTGTTGTCGCCGAGGGCCTTGAGGAAGCTGGAGAACTCGTAGTCGAGCCCCAATTCGGCG
>JAYMSW010002130.1:0-14463 GCA_036897725.1 Erodium texanum | reverse complement strand
CTGTCTAGCGCCAGCGACCACTGGCTAGTACCGTTAGCCATGCTCTACTAGAAAAGATATACAAAATAAATTAATTAAATAAAAGAAGAATATATATGCATAAAAAAAATATTTATTTGTATGGCCCATGTCCGAAACCCAATCACAGCCGTTCACTTAATCCACGCGTCAGCGAATGGGTTGGGCTGTAAATACAGTGATCCACAAGTCTGTTAAATACAATTGTTCTCTCTCTCCTTCGCTGAGGTTTTAGCCTTTACCCTCTTCAGTCTTCTTCTCCTTTTCTGCTAGGGTTTTAGGAGAATCTTCACTGACCTAGGTTCCGTAACAGCCATGGATAGGTACCAGAGGGTGGAGAAGCCGAGGCCCCAAATCCCCATGAACGAGAATGAGATTCGAATCACGTCTCAGGGTCTCATCAGAAACTACATCAGCTACGCTACTTCACTTCTCCAGGTACTCTCGCCTGCTTCTTATATTTTTCGCTGTGTACTTGGGTTGATCGTTACTGATGCGGTTTCTTGTATTCAAAGTTCTGTTTGGTTGCTGTACGGGTTTGGTCGTGTTGAGTGGGTTTCGTTCGTGCTGGTTCTGGATTTTTGTTGTGTTTTTGAAAACCTGTAATATTAGGCCATGATAAGTATCTGTTTGACATCTCGGATATAGTACTGGTGTGGGGTTGTTGCTGAGGTGATACTAGTGGTTTGTGGTGGATGTTATGTTAATTTCAATTTATAGGGTTGTAATAATGTCTATATGTGATGATGCATGTTCGGTTATGGTAATGATTAGTTGTTAATTTTGTTGTATTTAATGTTCTTTCAATTTATATGATTGATTGGATGTGTTTGACTGTGATGGATTTAATCAGATTTTGGAGTTATTGACCCATTTGATTCATATTAAGTATTCTATTTCAGCTTGGCATATAATTTAGATGGATCGTGTGGATGTTGTAGTGTGTAAGAACTAAGAAGCATTGAAAGCTGGAAAGCAGTAATCTACTTTTTGGAACAGTAGAACACTAGCATTAACCCAATAGAGTTGTCATTTTGTTTTCTTTCTCATAGTTATTTGCACTTCAGTTGTATTAACTTCTACATAAGAACTCGGTTTTGGGTTTGTTAGTTATCCTTCTTGCTCTTATTTATGGCTGAAGATATATCATATATCTCATGATCCGATTGTATTGGCTTTTATGCCTTCAGATATGAGGGGATTTACAGGTATACATATTCTGATTATGTTCCTGTATATCACTCCTCTTTGAAAAGATAACTTTTGCAGAAAGGTTATACAATTTTGCCATTGTTAACCTCATATTTTGTTTTATTCATTTTTCTTATCTTGGTTCGTTACTTCAGCCTTTCTGAATTTTACCTGTTGGAATATTTGAGAAGGGTAAGGTTTTTTTTTTTTTTTTTGTTGCTGAAAGGGGTATTAGTGCTTTAGTTTTAGCTGTGCCTGTGTCTCTAGTTAAGGCTGATTGAACTTAAACTTGTTCACTTAATGGCTTATCTGATATAATCATACTTTTCCTTCCTATATTTTTTTAATCATTTTCCATCTGTCATTATGAAGAGGATCAATCTGTGTAAAGTATTGCAGATCATATATTTTTGACGTACACTTAGTTTATGAACTCAATTATTTTTCCCTAGTTTATTTGATCCATGCAAAGCAAAGTATATGATTTTAGTCAAGTATCTTCCTTTTTAGAGTTATCCCTGTACACAGGTACCACTGGATTTAATAAATTATAACATTCTGTTCTTCATGTGGTCCATAACATACTCTGTTTAGGATAGTTGTTTTTCATTTGTTTATTTCACCCCCATCAGTCACTTGATGCGTGCTTTTAGAAGTATTCTCATGGCCTTAAAATCTCTTCTGTTGAAGTCTACTTCTGTGCAATCTTGTGGTTTCATGCTTAATTGTTTTATGGGTAATATGATCGGTTCACATCATTAAATTGTGACATCATTCAGGAGAAACATATGAAGGAGATTGTCTTGAAGGCAATGGGGCAGGCAATCAGTAAGACAGTGGCCATTGCAGAGATCATAAAGGTTCGTATTTTTTCAAGATTGATTACACGCACACACACACACACACACGTAAACAAACACATGCAGTTCTAACTAGCCCTTTCTTTGAAAAATCAGAAAAGGATGCCTCAGCTGCATCAGGATACTGCTATCAGCTCAATAAGCATCACAGATGTTTGGGAACCCATAGAAGACGGTCTTTTACCGTAAGTTCTTTCAATATTCTTTACATGACCTACTGAGATGTATACTTAAGAGACCTGATCATTAATATTTGATGCAGTGTGGAAACGACTCGCCATGTCTCAATGATCTCAATCACTTTATCACCTACAGAGCTAGACAACAAGGACTCTCCTGGGTAAGTTTGTTTACCTAATACCTATTATGGTTTCTGGTTCGTGAACCCGACTACAATTATGTGTATTACACTCGACTAAAGAATATTTTTTCTTTCATCTTACGTTGTTTTCTTTTCCTTCTCATGTGGTTGGCATGCTCTGTTTACAGATACCAAGCACCGTATCCCGTGGAACCACAAATGCTGAAGTCTTATCAGCAACAGCAACCTAGACAAACACGCCTTACATACAATGTTGTTAATGAAGGTGACTCCCGTGGAAAATTGTTACTTGACTGTTCTAGCTTTATACTTGTAGTTCTATCCTTCACCCCCTTTCTGTGGTTAATGTGTTTTGTGTTCATTAAGATACATATGGCCAAGGGCGGGGTCGGAATAGGGGGAGAGGGCGAGGTAGGGGGAGGGGTGGATATGGAAACCACCAAGGTATGTGTTACCATTTTTAATGACTGTATGCAGTGAATGGCTTCCGTTATCCTTTAATGCAACCATCCACTGACTTCATTGATTATCTCATATGTAGATAATGGTGGTTATTCAAATTGGAGCCGGGGTGGATATGGAAATTATCAAGGTATAAGTTTTCAGTATTGGGTGGATATCTGAATAACTAGTATTTCATTATTGATTTTTACTTCTTCAGAAAAGGAAAAAAAAAACTGAATGCAATCCAAGTATGCACGTAACTTTTGTTTTGATGAGGCCCTGAATTTCAATTCATTATGCTTCATACAGATAATGGCATGTATTCAAACCGGGGCAGGGGTGGCGGGAGTGGAAGAGATTGGAGCAATCGTGGTAAGTCTGTCTTCTATGTTAGTATTGAACTAAGCCACAGTTTCGAAGTTTCACCATCCCTATTATGCTATCATTGACAGTTGTCCATTTGGATGTCAGTAAGTCTCTCAGCCATGCAGCACAGAACTCTTTCTAGTTTCTATCAATATAGTTATCACAAACGCTGTTAAAACATATAGTTGGAAATTTCCTTCAACTATCATTTTGATTGCCTGTTTTTGACAGGGGATGGATATGGAGGCAGAGGAGGAATGCAGAGTGCAGGATATGAACAAGACAGGGGTGGGATGCAAGGTCATGGGTATGAAAGAGGTAATAGAGGTGGGACCCAAGGTGCTGGATACGAAAATCACAGGGGTGAGACCCAAGGTGCTGGGTACGAAACCCGCAGGGGTGGGACCCAAGGTTTTGGGTACGAAAACCGCAGGGGAGGGTCTCAAGGGGCTGGATACGGAAACCGCGGGGGTCGGACCCAAGGTTATGGATACGAAAACCACAGGGGTCAGACCCAAGGTTCTGGATACGAAAACCGCAGGGGTCGGACCCAAGGGGCTGGGTATGAAAACCACAGGGGTGGGTCCCAAGGTGCCGTCGGATTTGAAAATGGTGGGGGTGGAATATCAGGTGGTGGCTATGAAAGAGGGAGGGGTGGAGGGGGGAGAGGATATGGGCGTGGTAGGGGACGAATGGGTGGGCGCTCAAGGGGAAGCGGCTATGAAAACCAAGCATAATTGACAGAAACCTGGTTTGGTAGATTGAATTTGTGTTCCTTTTTTCATGTGTGGCTTTCTAGGCAGTGTTTTTATGGGTTTTCAGTTTTTTTCAACTCAATATCGATGCGAGCGATGGTGGTCTCTTTGTTTAGTTTTTTAGGCCAAAACAGCTCAATAGTTTTATATGATTTCTGTAATTGTTTTTTATTTTTACCCTTCTTGGTCTAGAAGAAAAGAACATTATATTGTACCTATCTCTTATGCTATATATCAGTTCATTACATTATTTGGTTCTTTGAACAATATAAAGTATGTCCGTTTCTGTTCCAGAATTCAATATGAGAAGGATTATGATTTTCTTATAGCAGGGTATGGAGGAAATGGGCTCACTCAGATCATAGAGGCTCTCAATCTTTGTTGAGATCTCTCGATCCAGAGATCAACTATCTTGTAAATATTTTGCATTGTTTCATGTGTTCGGTGTGTAGCTGTCGAAGGGAAGATGCAAATAATCAAAACACAAATGTTGTTTTACAAGGATAGTATTTTTGGACCGTCTTGAACACGACTTGTTATTTCAACCTGAAAATTAAATCACGGTCTGAACACTTAACTACTTGACCTGATTTTAAGTACTTTTAAGCACTTAACCTGTCCGGGACATTTAACCACATGTAGTTCCCAGTGCTCTAAAAGAAATGCTAAATCAACCAAGTCCATGCCAAAAACTTGCATCCCAAGAAACCTCATCAGCATTTATACGGTAACATATCTTTCCTCAATTACAAAAATGACTGGACAAAACCCCTGCACACCTGAGGACTTCACAAAAATTACAACTTAGGGTACCCAAGCATATTTCTACCGTTATAAGCAGAAAGGTTACAGGTTGGGGGGGGGGTGTGGGGTGGTGAAGTGATATCTGTAAATGGACATCAATAAAACTCCAGAGCCATGCCACAATTATTTGTTTTTCAGGCATTTGAAGTCAGGGCAGACAGCTAAAATTGCAAGGAGGATCAACAAAATTACCAGCCCAGAAGCTATTAGTTTGATCTTCATGTTTTCGTACCACATCTTTGTCTTTAACTTGGTTCCTTGCTTCTTGAAATCTTGTGCCTTGTCAAACAAATATCATTCCTCATTGTCATCATATAAACATAACGGAGAAATAACAAATAAAGATACACATTGTTTTGTAAAAAAAAAAGGCAATCACATCACATGAACTCAAGCCCCTAGTAAAAATAAGCCAAGTCAACACATTAAAACGCATTTCACTGACCAACGCTTACTTGTTTAGCTGGTCAAACACTTGAACTTGGGATGAGACCATAGACCGGGGTTCAAGTTCCAACAACAATATCTTTCTTTGTATATATTTTGTACATAATTATGCCTTGGGTCCTTAGTGGATTAACACGTGATAGGATATGTTGAAGTCAAAACAACTTCACTCTTCTTTTTTTTTTGTGAAACATTATTTTCACGCATTCTTAATATTTAAGGATGTCAAATAGGACATTCAATTCTAATTCACCAATGTTACAAGTAAAATTCACTAAATTAGTTCATAAAGATGCTACGGAGTAATGTGTGCTGATCTGAAAGCGAAGGTTCTCTGTTTTATCAACCAGAAGCTCAATTTTCTCCCCAAGGTCGAGGACCTGTCAATAAATCTTTATAAAATCAGATGCAATCATATTCTTATAGTGCAATGCTATGTTAACTACCAGCCAGGCAGAAGAAAAAAAAACAGATAGTCCAAGAAAACACAAATTACTGCATCTTTATGTCAACCACCTACCTTCTCAATATTCTCCATCATCACTCCTTTGACTTCTGATACTTGGGCCTGCACTTTAGCAAGCTTGCTGATCTCCTCCGGATGATCCACGCAATATTGCATTTGTGCCTTGAGTTTGGGCTTATGTTATTCCGGTACAAAATTCACTATCAGGCACTACCACAAAACTCAATCTAATTGGATATGTTGAGAAATAGGAAATAACCCAAATTCCCTGTTGAGGCTCTTAGCAGAAGCTTTTTGACCCTTTCCTGCACCATATTTCCTAGTGAATTCTTCCTTAACTCGCTCAAGGTAGCCTATTGTAATCTCTCTCGAAACAGAACTGAATGCCACGACGCAATAAGCTGCTTATCCAAATACAAATTCGGTAAGAATGCCAAGAAATAGCAGGAAAAAAGAAGCAAACAGGATCATGACAGCAAAATTCAACTAAACCAACAAATTAAGGCAACATCACAAAAAATGATCATTAAGAGACATTATCAAAGCACATTCGTATCAACCACGCCACTATAAAATTATACAAAAATATATATATGCATCCAATTAATTATATGGAAAAATATAAAGGAAGCCAAGCAGAACATTCCATATCAGGATCATTAGGATAATTTTTTTAAGAACGAAAGAAAAACTCTCAATAAGCAAAATTCATTGGCTGAGAATCATAATCCTCACGAAATTTAGGGTGCACACCAAAATTAAACTAAATCATTTTGAACAGGAATTGATTAAAACTTCAGATTTATATCAAAAAAATTATCCAATCTAAAGCAATGAACAATTAATCAAGACAGGAGCAGGAACATTGCAAATCAAATTAGCAATTTAACAAATAATCAGCTAGAAGCATGAAACATAACAATCAAATTCCCCAAATGCACTAATTACCCGACAACAACCGCGATCTATAAACTAAAAACCAGAAGAAGAAGAAATTGCAGGTGAGGAAGAAGAGGGAATATTACTAAATCCTTTCTCGGAGAGAAAATTGAAGGTGTGGCCGTCGCAGTTGTAGGTGAATTTGGAGTTGTTGGCCGGAAGTTTCTGGAGGCACTGGGAGGCAATGCTGGAGAAGTTTCCGGTGAACTCCGTGTACTCCGCCAAGACCAAGGTGCCGCGCGCGACGGAGCCGTAGATCAACTTCTGCTGTCCCATCTAACCCTAGAATCAGAGATCTCCTCAGAAACGAGAAGCGAGAGAAAATGGGACGCAGAGAAGGCGAGAGAGAGACGAGGAGCAGATGATTAACCGATCGCACTTCATGTTCTTTTCCGTTCACAATGCAGTCTGTGTTCCTAATTTCTTTTCCTTTTTGGGTTGTTCCTCTCGCCTCTGAAATCGGTCAAAATAACGGTTCTGCCACTCATAGTTCCTTAATTTAGACTCTAATAAAAAGATGATCTCTTGAACCAAAATAAATTTAACAATCATACTGGTCTTTAGAGTTCAGAATACCTATTAATTTAATTTTCCAAATTTTGGTATTAATGAAGTTGTAAGACTTGGAAAGTGTATTTAAAAAATAAATAAAAAAACTTGAAAAGTGAGACAAAACTCTAGTAAGAGCAAGGGTAATACAACGTCTTATTTTCATGGACCATGTTAGAATGTGTGGGCCGTAATACAAGAGAGAAAATATTTGGGATTAATAGAAAAAATTAGCAGTCCCCAAACATACGTGTACAAAAAGTAACGATCATTTTAGTTGGTCATCAAAAAGTATCAGTAAAATAAATTTTCGTTTGAAATATTAACTTTGACAATTTTCAAACCAATATTTTTTTAAATCCCGAAAATACTCATCTCCCAAAGTAAACCCTAAACTACTCAAATTTTAAATAACGAACCCTGAACTATCATCTTCCCACATCTGACCCTAAAACTATAATTTTTTCTACAATCAAACCTTAATATACCCTACCCTTAAATCAGGGAGGGGGCAGAATGGTCATTTCATAAAAAACTAACGGTGTTAGTCAGTTTGCAAACAAAAAATATTTTTACCGTTGTTTTTTGCAGATTTAATAAAACATCGTTAGATTTTGCAAAACAAAGTTAGTTCACCTTTATTTTTTATAGTTATCTTAGATATTTATGTCGACGTCAAAATTTTAAGTGTTTAATGGTAAAATCAAAAGCTTTGGTTATACAAGAAAGAATATAATTTTGTATTTTATTTTCATTGATCAGCCATGTCCAAACAAGAACGATTAGTTACTCTCAAATCTACTACCCAATTCTTTGTATTAGTCTCCTATATCTTTATAAAGATTGGCAATCGATTGCTAAACATAATCATTACTTTATTTTTGTTCTATAGTGAAAATATTATTGTATATTAATATTTAATGTGAATTATAAATATAATGATATTTTCATTATTTTCTTATGCTTCACCCAAATTAGCCTAGATACAGAAGGGTTTTCTTGGCCCAAAAGTTATTGTTCCATGGACCATAGCAAGTATAGGTCTTGAGACTGCAGTTCACAATAATAGGCCCATTTAATGAAAATTTGTGGCTTTATGGGCTGATCCAATAGGCCCAAACCGTCACTCTGGTTCCTGAAAATATCTCGAAACGATATATTTGTTCTTGGGCACCATTTTTTCCAGTTAAATAATACAGAAAATTGTCAATAGCTACCGAGAAAAGCAGAAGAAAATAAAGTCAGAACTCAGAAATGAACGGAGTTGCATCTTATTCCCCGCCAAATGCTTCTTCTTCTCTACAATCCAGACCCAAATCGGCTTCAATTCTTCCTCGCACACTGCGTCCGTCGAATCTCAAGGTCGAAGGTCTCAGGTTTGCGGGAAAAAATTGGTCCCGTACCGCCACCGTTCGTTGCAGCAGCAGCTCCGGTTCCGGCGGACCTGGTTCCGGTACTGAATTTGACACTAAGTTCTACCTTCTTAGTTTCTGAATTTGATTTTTTTTGTACAATTGCATGATTTGGGTGTCTTAGTAATGGGATGGATGAGTGATATGTTGCTTCAGTTTTGATTTTTTATCTGATGAATT
Source organism: Erodium texanum (assembly GCA_036897725.1). Lineage (NCBI taxonomy): Eukaryota > Viridiplantae > Streptophyta > Magnoliopsida > Geraniales > Geraniaceae > Erodium > Erodium texanum. The sequence continues at coordinate 5,710 of JAYMSW010002130.1, read as the reverse complement.
TTCATTGATTCTGAATTTTTGGTAGGAGAAATTATTGAGTAAGAATTATTTTTCTTTGATGATAATTATTTAGAAATATCAATTTTATCTATTTGTAGGATGATAAATTTGCTCATAGGATAGGTTGAAGACTACTTGAGCATGTTGAGCTTGTCTCTGTTTAATTGCTCTTAGAGTTATTTTCATCTGGGTCAAATGAGTTATTTTTTCTTTGATTTTGTGATGTAATGAAATTTGCAGGTGATGGTGACAGTAGGACGGTTCTGGATGCGTTCTTCTTGGGTAAGGCTCTAGCAGAGGCACTTAACGAGCGCATCGAGTCTACAGTGGGGGAATTTTTCAGTACAATTGGCCGGTTACAAGCAGAGCAACAAAAGCAAGTTCAAGAGTTTCAGGTAACAAGCTATCCAAACTTAAGCAACTAGTAACTATTCATTCCTTGACTCAATAACAATTGTTAAATGGCCATAACGAGCGTTGCTTTGCACTTTGTAGTTGATGCTTGATTAGTCAAAATATATGTGTTTTAACACTCCTGACATAACTCATAACAAACTTTGCATTCATCGATGACATGCCATGTAAAGTTAGATCAATTCTTTTCACCGGTTCTAATCCTCATACCTCCTATTATTGCATGTCAAAAAGAAAAGAAACAATCCTATTATTTGATGGAGAGAAATTGCTACTCTTTAGATTCATAAGGATCATGAAACCTATTGTTTTGACATGTATGTGTGATTTAATTCTGATGCATCTACTTACTAAGATTTGGGCTTACTTGCTTATATAGAAGCAAGGAGTATCAAACTTTTGATTCTTAGACTTCTAAGATTGATGTATTATGAGCTCAAGACATCCCTTAAACTAGAAAGGAATTCTAATATTGCCACAAGGCCTCCCACCTTGAGAAAGAGCCCCGACAAAAGTTGGGAGATATGGAGAGAGGCCCAACAAGAGTTGGAGAAATTGATGATCAAAGGTGAGAATGGGTACCGCTACTGGGACTTGAGCCATGTCTCAAGGACTCAAATTCGTGTGCTTGACCAGTTGGACAAGCAAACTTTGGTTGGTCATATAGAGGCAGATTTGCTTGAACTATCCTGCTAGAGAAGGATATCTTAGTTTTGTTGATGATATACAGGAAGATGTGTTGGAGCGAGCCAAACGAGCGAAGGAAAAGGCAGCGCGTGAAGCCATGGAAGCACAAGGACTCGTTCCTAAGGCTAAGACCACGACCACATCAAGCCCCAATGTTGGTGTCTCATCCACATCACCTGTGACAGCCAATGGCTCACCAACATCATCAAATACAACTGGAGATCCCTCTGAGGAACCTATTTCAGGTGTACCGAGTGATAGTTGATAATGTATTCGCATAGAGTATGGTATACCTTTGATGTTTATAGGTTGGTGTAAGTTTTTGCATTATGCATCCTTCCAATACGGACAAGTACCTTTAAGCTCAATAGCATGTTTTGTCTCTGGTGTCTAAATATTCATTATGTTTGGTTTTGATTCCAACTCCTAATTAATACATTGAATAACATTATGGCAAAGGTTTGAAACAATAGGTAGAATTGTGTATTTTGAGAGTCAAAACTTAATTAATACATTCAAAAAGGTCATCACTGATCTAGCAGATCAAAGTTGACATCTGCCATAGGCACTTTGCCAATAGCTTGCCTCTCTGGGGCATCCTTTTTGGTTGCTTCATCACTGGCTTCCATGGCAGTATCTTTTTCAGAGTCATCATCTTTTGAATCATAGGCGTCATTGTCCATGGCATCTGCAGAGGTTGAGGCCGACCTCTCATTTTTTCTTCTTTTCTTCTCTGCCTTTTTCTTCGCCTTCCTCAACTTCGGATTCAGCATCCATTTTGATGTATATAGCTTCTCGTTTTGCCCGCCATTGACAGTTTTTGGCCTAGTCTTGTCTGCTTCTTCAGTTTCTACCCCCATGGACTCGTCACCATCACCAGGCAGATCCTCCCGGCTTTTTTGACCTTCTGGTTGCTCCTTTTCCTGAGACCAAAAAGCAGAACCTTAGATCCTTCGATGATCTTCAGCATTCATAGCCATAACATTTCTACGATTGTAGTTTTTTGCTACTGAATATGAGAATTTCATGACATATATTCCATAGGTGATTTAATAAAGGGACAGAGATTGAAAAACAGAGGAATTCAGGCTCAGACACTCAGTTATTCAACACCATAATCAATCAATATTAATGTTGGAGATGGAGATCAAACCTCTTGCATATCATCATCAAATTTTATTGGGCAACTAGGAGGGACTTCGACAGGATCAAGATCCTCAACAGACTTGAGGCTTCCAATGAAAGACATTTCGCCACTGTAAACCTCATCAATGTTGAACTCTTTCCCAAGTTCAGAAATTATCCTTGCTTCTGAAGGTTCACCTTGATTCCTTATTGGGGGCATAGTGTAATACGGAATTTTCCCTACCAAAATAAATTGCGCCAGTTCAGAATTTATCTTCCACACTATTCGTATTTTATCTTGCCATTTATTTTTATACGATTGGTACATACCCTCGTTCCAGTCATGCAGAACGATTCTTGCAGCAGCATCAATGTCCACAATACCACCCTTTTTGAGCTTACCTCTAACCATAGCTACACTATAGAGAAAGTCATCCACGGACTCAAAAGGAGGAATCTTGAATAGTGTTATCAACAGTTGTGCTGTGCAAAGCTTGAGAATTTCCTTCACTGAATTGTTCACAGTAAGCAATATTAGTATGGCAAACATTATCTGAAAACAGGAGGTCTAATAACTAGAAATTAGAAGGCACTCAGAGCGGACAAATTGTTAATAAAAGAATAAAAAAAAGGTTTCGATTACCTGGAGCAACTGGATCTTCTAACTTCTCTATTCTTTTACAATTCCGAAGGGCTATGGATGCATCATTTGGCCCAGATCTAAGCATTACCACTCCAGGACAATCTAACAATTTCACATTCTTGTCCAACTGAACTTCTTGCAATGATCTTGTTAATCCAGGAGTGGCACCAACGTTTGCAACATGGCATCTTTTCAAACTATTGATTAGACTACTCTTCCCAACATTAGGCAGGCCAATAACACCCACTGTAATCGACTTCTTAATCTGGAAAAAAATAGAAAGAGTTTGACATTAGCTGTGTTATGACAAAGATACAGAGATCATCTTTTCAAACAATTTGATTTCTCAGGTATCATGTTCTCATACATATGCAACTGCAAATACTATACAAATGATACATCAAGATCAACAATGTTTTACCTAACATAGTGGTATAACCTTACTATGCCACAAATTCAGAAGCTTTTGGAAACCTATTATAGACCACCACAACACAAATCTAAAATACCTCGTGGCTTCTTGAGTAGTTCTTGAGCAGTTTTAGGAGAGTTTCAGCCCCAAGACAATCACTTGTTTGCAGAAGACTGCTTGGCTTCGCCTTTTTAGAGGTGGACTTCCACCCCAAATTTGACCTCTGCTCTTGGGTGCTACATTTAAAGGCAACTGCAGGTAATTCTTCTCTAAGATACTTCAGCCATTTTTCTACAGCTTCTCGAGGCGCAAGATCTGATATTTCAATTCACCAATCAGAAATAGAAAAGGCCAAACAAAAAATGAAAGAATAACTCAATATCTACCTCAAAACACACCTTTAAAGTTTATGTAACAACCAACAACAGTCAGAGACCTTAACACTTAATCCAAAATTTGGGTGAATCTAATACTGTATCTTACGATTTTTGAACCGTCAATAAATACAAAAGTAGGAATTTACCAATTTTATTTAGAAGCAACACAAGATGCTTGTCTGGACCAGATTTCAACACCATCTTTTCCATGTCAACACAACGGGTGCCAAGTGGATCTCGAGCATCAAGAACTTCCAAAATAACATCTGATGCCTCAATGACTTTGGTTAACTCCTTGTAGAAAGCCCTCTCTGAATTATCTGTTTGCAATCATGCCATGTCAAGAATAGTGAAAGGTAAGGACTACATTATACTTAGTATGCATCTTCATGGAGGATTAAATCAACTGACCCCTGATTTTCCCAACTCCAGCGGAATCATCGGTACCCTTTCCCTCTCTCAACTTCTTTTTGTTCCGGAAAGCCACAACGACATCATCATCGACCATTAACTCCAACTTCCTCTTTTGGCCCTACAAAAGTAAGCATTTTTCTATGAGCAAACAAAGGATTATAATGAATACAGGAAAGAACAAATTTACCTTCAATTGGAATCAAGAATCAAAATCTGAAAAACCAACTATATTTCAATAACTGAAAAATGAAATCTATTTTGCATCAATTCATTTTTTTTTATCAAACTGCATATTCGTAATGAACGAATAAAAACTTGAGTTATTTTGATTTCCTTCATTTTGAAAAACTCTACTTAATCATGCAAGTTTTTCTTGCAAGTAGCAGTATATGAACATTACTAACAACAATTATAATATATATGAACTGAATTTTATGAAAACCCATACACTATCTCTTTGAACTGATTTTGTCTGTTCCAATTCCTCAATAGCACGAGCCTGTGGCTCTTTAAGAGCTTTGGGCTCTTGCTCCTTCGAGGGCCAATCTCTGGGAGCGTCGGGATCCTTCTCAACCTTAGCAGGCTTTTTATTGAACCCAAGCTTCTTAGCTTCCTTAGCCTTCTTCTGGTGATGCTCCTTCACCTTCTTTAGCACCTTGCTCTTCCTCTTCAATGTAATCCTCTTACCCTTGTGCTCTGCCACAAAATTCACATTAGTAATGATACAATTAAAGCATAACAAATATTCAAGAGAGAGATTGGGTTGCTTACTCCTCTTTTGCATCACCATCTCTGATTAATTCTGCACAAATTGATTATGGTGAGATTAATTTCTTCTGCGGAACATTATGAAAAAATCAAATACATGAACGTAGCAATAGAAAAATGTGCGCAAAATGTTCAGAGCTGTCACAGAATCTCAGTGGATCACAGAAGAGTCTTAGATAAATACATATGCATAATACTATACATATAAGCAAGGAGAGGTGGCGGAGAGTTACCGGAAAAGCTTGGAGACGGAGAGGACAACACTATGAAGAGGAAGAGTTCAGCTGAAAATTGACAAATGGAAGAGAAAGGCGGGCTTCGAGCCTTCGACGATTGCTAGGGTTTTTCTTAAGAGGACCGCCTCAGTTGTGTTGCTGTTAGTGACGGTTGGCCCATATAGCTATCCAAGTACCCGACCCTCTATTTGACCCGGTCAAGTAACGAAAAGTAGAGGTGGGCAACAGACGGTTTGCTCGGTTTTTTTGGATTTTAAAATCCGAAATCTGGTTTTTGGACAAAAAAATTGACGGTTTAAAAATTGTCGGTTATTTTTGGATAAAGATTAAAAAATATATAAAGAAAAAAATGGAAAAGAAATATTTTTTTCCTCCAATATTATTTAAAAAATCACAAATACAATATAAATTACTAAATTCTAAACAAATTAAGTAAGTAAGATCGAATTTCATTATATATATATAGGGGAGGTTTCATGTGAAAACTACACTTAGAATGAAAACTGAGAACCCCTATGATCCATTGGATCGATTCTAATGTATGGTGAGATTGAGTTTGCCGAAAACAATTTTATTTCAAAGGAACACGCGCTTGGAAGGGAAAAATTGGAAGAAAGAAATTGTAAAATCCATT
>JAYMSW010002129.1:0-14463 GCA_036897725.1 Erodium texanum | reverse complement strand
CAGCAACTTATTTCCTTGATGAAAAACACAGTCTTTTGTTTAAATACACATTTGACGATCGGATATTCTACTCATCTAACACTTAATTGATTGTAATTAATTAACTAATGTATAATACCGGCCAACTTTTCATAATATATGTTTGGGTACTAATATATTTATAATAATATATATTTAGTTTTCTCTCGTATCTCATTTCAATAATGTAAGACTTAAACAATGACTCCTCCAATCCAACATTAAAAAAGACATAATGGTTCGAATACAACATTGAAACTCAGGCATCAATATGTATATGGAGGAAATAAATGATTGTTTTGTGATTCTTTGAATCCACATGAGGACTACTCATGCTATTTATTTCTTTTTTCACAACACATATTTCAAATCTAAGTAAAAATTACAAGTTTAGTTAACCATTATGAAAACTCTAATTCATTTATGACTAATTTCACTTTTCCTGTTAAATTGTAATTAATCATGGATAATTTTTTTTAACAAAATTATAAATAGATCCTATGGTTCAATATATATAAAGCACAAGCTCAACAATTCCAAATCTCGGAAGGATTGTATAGACACTCATTACACCAATGGTAAAGTATTTTATATATCTAAATGTATAAATGTATTTTATATTCAACTGATTTACTCAACTGGAACCTCATCCCAAATTCAAATATTAATGTAAATATCATAATATATATTTAATTGTCTCCCATATCTCATTTTAATGATTTAAGACATAACAATGATAAGTCAAACATAAGCAGAGAGATAATAGTTGGAACGGACTAATAAAAAATTGAGCATCAATGTAAATGTTAAATTCGTGATGCTTTCAACATGAGAACGACCATGCCATTCCTATGCTCCCAGAGCACACATTTTAAATTTCAATAAAACAAGTTCAGTTAATTACATGATTAGAAATTACATTTTTTTTCCTTATTAAAGAGGTAAGAACGAGCAAGAATTTGAATATCGATTTAATTATTAATGACTCTTAAAATCTAAGCACATCTCACCTGTTGTGAAGTGTGCAGTAAAAAGTTCATGAAGATCGAGCAAGTGTTCCAAAAAAGATATGTATTTTGAAGACTTTTGTCTCTGTATATGTTGTGTCTTAGCTTGTCTTTGCTCTCTTCCAGACTATAACTACTCCGGAGAGGTCAGAGGAAGCCAGAAAATTCTCTCCGTGGTTCCAAGCAACGGCGGTGACCGAAAACCCGTGACCCTGAAGACCATAACCACAACATGCACAATGAGTTGAAGAGATAAGGTTTTGTGACTATGAGTATAAAACCTCAGGGGAGCTTAAAAGACGAACCTGAAGCTTGTTTACGATTGAATACTTTGGCCTGGTTAAGTCATAGAAGTAGACATTTGAATCGTCACTACCGGTAACTTGAACCCAACAAAATGAAGCAAACGGTCAGCAAAGAAATGAGGGACGTGGATTTTAAATCCGCCTGAAGTTGACGTACCAACCTATGAATTCGCCCTTTTCAAGGGAAAGCATCGGACAGAAGGAAGCTCGGATTTTGTTTACTCTCGGAGGCAATTTGAGCGAGCATCGGATGGTCAAATAGCCGTGTATTTCCAAAGCAATGCTACATTGTTGGAAAATGAATTTCTGATCAGTCACTTGAAAATGAAGAAGAAAAAAAAACAAATTTTTTGATAGTTTTCATCTATTTTGTACAATGGTGCCATGTGGAAAATCATAAGGGTAGTCATGTGTTTGTGGAAAATTTACTATGAGGTCATGTCCTTGTGGAAATTTACTACAGGGTCATGTGTTTGTGGGTAATTCATGAAGGTAGTCACGTGCAATTAACCCTTTGGATTAAAAATGACAAAGTAGGTTATACTAATCTGTTACCTGAAGAAAGAAAGACTTCCATCTTTAGTGCATGTCAGCAATACAGGGCCATGGGCTAACAAAGAGAAACTCCTGTACTGCACAGTTGTGACTGGAGATTTGTGCTTGCTTCTGAGGCGATGGGAACGGGATAATGCTCCAGTGCGGGAGTTCATACTGATAGAGTAAATACATCCCTGCATATTTTTGTAACATTAGACGATAAAGAGAAGAATCTGAGATTTTAATGTATTACTACTTGAAATGGATATACAAGAGCTCACCTCTGCATCCCCACAGAAAATCAGCTGACCAGTGTGATCGTGATCCATAGAGGTGATCTCTTTGTCAAGAACTATTTTATTGATAACCCTCCCTGTGCTGAAATTATAGACCTGCCATACAGTTTAGAAGTATTATCTCTCAGTTGGAAATAACGAAAATTAAACACAAGCCAAAGGTAAATATGATCAGCAAATAGAAATCTTGGAGTCCCGTACATTTTGATAGATATCAAAATCAGATGATGTTATGTGCTTTTATTGTGAAATCGGGGGAAAGGATTTAACTACAAGTCTCTAAAGCAAAAACATCCAAAGATCATTCTGTTTATATAGGTTATATGGTGTTGTATCAATACAAGCATGAAAGTAAAGCATTCCTAGATAAAAATAACTACATTAATCCAACAGTTAAGTAAACAGATAATAAAGTTAAGCTGAGAAAATGAATGGTCTTCTTTGGACTTTAGACCTTTAAAAAGAAGATGATATGAAGATTTATGCACCCATCTTTATCAAGACAGAAGAAAGAAGCCACATACGAAAGAGATCCAAAAATTGGTAGGACTAGATTCATTCATCAACTACGAAATATGACAAGCTTTGAAGAAAAAATTATTTTCCCTTGAAGATTGTCTTCATATGCAACAAGGCCCTGGCAGGATGCACTACATACATCCATTTTGATACATGGGCAAGCAGTGTAACGCGGGACCACTTAAGGACCTATGCATGAGTAGGTTCAGGCATTAAGGTTTTTATTAGAGAATCTAAACGATTTAAGGTTTAGTTTAGTAATTTCTATTTCTCAGGATTCAGTTCATCTATAGGAACCCTACTTGTAGGCATACTTGGATAAACTTGTCACTAAATTTCTCCTTCATTTTCTGTGTCCCCAATCTTTCTGTAGCACCACCTATGTCTCACTCCATTTACTTGGTACTTTCTTCGAGTTACTACTATGTACTTGTCTATGGACAAATAGTTGAAATCATTACCGTATTCTTTACGATATACAGACACTGAATATATAAAAATTAGGTCTGCTAAGTAGGCATTGCTCTGCCAAGACAAACAAGTTTGGCTACTAAATACTATATTAGTACAACAGATTCCTCGTAAATGAATAAGGAGGAATCCACATTGGAACCAAGGAAGCCAAGAGTAAATGAAAAATGGCCGAGATGTTGAAACCATGAGCATAGTGTGGGAAATTTATGGGTGGGTGTTAAGATACAAAGCTCTGAAATCCGAAGAAAGAAAACAAAAAAGATTCTACGGAAATAAAAGGGATGTGTTACGTACAGAGACTTCTTTGTTTGCATTGCCAGCTGAAAGGAAGTTGTTATTTACCTGCACAAATGATGACAGTAATGAGAAGGAAAAAAACCCGTTATGGGAAATATATCCAAGTAATTAACAAAAACAACCTTTTTTAGTAGTAATGTGCCTTGCATTTATAAAAATTCTAAAAGTAGAGGCTTTTTAATCTTCACAAACAAATACAATAAAGAACAGAGAACCATGGAAGGAACATTGTTCAGAAGAGAAAAAAGTACTCAGAAGGGATCATTACTATACATGCATTTGAAATTAATGTGACTTTACTGAATTATAAATTAGATTAACATCAAATATAAGGGATAATTGACACAAAACATTTTAATGGTATAAAGTGAACAGATATTATCCCCATACTGACGACTTACAGGATGAAAACGGATACACAACTGTGAAGAAACTCCATATGTTACACGAATGCAAAGTCCTTTTGTTATCTCCCAAACTCTTATAGTTTTATCCACTGATGATGATGCAATATACTGATTATTTGATGAGAAGTCAAAGTCTGAAAAACAAACCAACATTTCAGGAACATGGTTGGTCATAACAGCAAATTACAAAACAAATTATATTTATAACTCCATTTTCTTTTGAGTCCTGATTCTGGAAAATGAAGTACATTCCCTACCAGACCATTAGACCTTTTGTAGCATGCATATACATAAAAGTTATCAATCAGAAGATATTAAGGTCTAAGTCTCTGACAGTGGAAAGTCTCTAGAGTGGATCTCTATAGGGTTAGTTTGGATATAAAAAAAAAAAATCAGTTTTCAATATGTTCCTAGGGTATTTGGTCAACAAAATGACAGTACAATTGGATTTTAAGTAGTTGACGCTCAATTTCCAAGACCATTTGGTGTTGGGTTTGACAGTCATGCCACAGTATCTCTTATCAAAAAGAAACAATTGAATTTTAAGTACTATAAACTCCAGAGTGGAACTTATATAGTGCTTCCTAAGAAATGGGAGCACAAAACAATTCTTCTACAGAACATCTATTTCTTCAGGGTCATTTTCACATGTTACTTTATATTGGTCTCCTATAAATTTAACCATATCCTTGTCAAGTTAGGAGTAGCATGATAATTAGTTGCAGAACAGCACCTTATTGACCTCTAGGAATGGGCAAGGATTGCTTAAGGATGCATATACAAGAGAGGAACAAATTCATATGACTCCATCCTATTGTCTTGTACATCCAGTGTCTTCACAGAGAAACAAATGCTCTCAAACTTAAGGAATGCCCTCAGCACTAAAGGTCATTAAAGCTTGTTTCGATGGTGATGGGAGGTAAAATTTGGATCCTGATTCTTGAATGCCATCCAAATTTTGGATATGAAAACAGTAGTAACGACAATGAAGTTTATCGTTCAAAATAAAACTAAAACGCGACAGCATTCTATTCTGAAGATTACTCTGGACTAAAAGGTCATGGCTAAAACTTAAAATAATGACTAGTTTAGAACAAAAAAATGGATTTGATGGGGGGGGTCATAAGATATAATTAAGATGCACAAAGGGAATTCTTTTGCATATCTTGTTTCTAATTTCTAGTAGTAATTAATTAAAATCCAACTGGGGTCAGCTGATAACAGAACTCGGGCCCAATGGCCCGGTGTGGCACCTATTTATGGATGACCTGGTCATATGTCACATTTACTATCTTTGACCTTTATGAGCTGCATATTTGGAAGTTACTATCTACCACACAAGATTGGCTTCAAGGAGTTCTTATAAGATATAAGCAAAGACAACAGGAGTAATACCAGTTAATCCAACCTGTGACATCTTTTGAATGTCCTTTCAATTGTGTGATGATAGAAGGCGGTTCAGAGACTTTGCATACTGTCAAGGTTCCATCTGATGCTCCATATGCGAGTATATCAGAACTCTGGTTCCCGAACTTCAAAATGGTAACTGCAGATGATATCAATCAGTTGTTTCCTTTTGAAAAAACTATTTTTTCTACAAGGGAAGACAGCAGTCAAAGTAATCTAGATCACTGGTTAAAGAAATTTACCAGCTGATTTGCATTGATCAAAGATGCAATGCATGCCTACAAAAGAATATGCAGGTTCAGCTCCTCGATGACGTGAATGATCAGTATCACCACTCGCAGTTGAGCTGAAACTCGATCTGTGACTTGACAACAGAGTTCCCATTCGTAGGTCCTGTTCAAAAAGGAAGCATCCAACCTATCATGATTGCCTAAAGATAAACATAAGAAAATAACACTGTGTATATCTTTGGGGACTCTTATCATGCAACTAGTCCAATTTGCTTCCTGAAAACTACACCCAGATCGTTCACATAACTCTATTCAAAGTCGAGATTCAACTAACAAAGATAACAAGTGCAAACTCAAAATGACATACTTCTCAAGGTTTTGCACAAGTAGAACCTGGTGAATTCCTTGACTCCCTGATTCTTCAATTTTAAATTACTTCCAACCTAAAAGCCTAAGTTGATAGGTTCAAGGACTAGGTAGCATACCAAACGCGGTAAAGTTCCAAGATTTTGATGTGAGATAATTCACTTTAGTTTGCAAATACAAGCAGGTCACATGCCTAATACCAAACTAGCAAACGATATGTTCATTCCCATTCCCTCCACAAAACCCTATTTCAATTCCTATTTCCTATTGCTTATGAAGATGCAGTCAAAATTCTTCAACAGTTCCCCTCAAGTGCTCACATGCAATCCTGAAGGCAACAGAAAATGCACGTACCCTGCTAGAAGTTGTGCTTTCTGCATCAAACGAAACCGAGAATGGATTTGGAGAATGTAGCCATCGCCCACTGTTGCATCAACCAGTAAACTACTCTTATGTCACTTGTGGGAATTGTATGGGAATATGAATTTAAAATAGCATTAACAAATTTGAAAAGTGCATTAATCGTAATGTTCTTCATAGTTGTTGAAAACAATTTACAAGAAAAATAATAATATTACAGCATTAGAGTTTATATAGTTAGTTAAAACACAAAGAGAAGGTAAACAACTTTATTTATAATTATATCTTCCCTTAATGCAAGTGATTCTTCGACTGCTCTTGTTCATTTAATAATCTAAAGATAAGATCATGCATAATTGCAGTTACTACTATAACAAGTTCAATTGCAGCTACCTGGCCCCCGGTGTGCTGGTCTGGCTTGGTATTTGCAAATTATCCCAATTCCTTGGCCTCCGAATGTAGTTGCGGTAGCCCACATAACCTACTCCATTGGCTCCTCTCCAATCCTTAGGCATAAATTAGCCCAGTGAGTCGATAAGGTAGACAAGTGCTAGTAAGAGAACTCATTTGTACTACTATGCTATAATTAGTTTTTGAGCCAGTGCATTTGCAGGAGAAACTAGACGGTAAAAGCATAAAGTCAACTAAATTACTACTAACAAACTAAAAATGGATGTCCCAATTCAGGGTCCACTTCCCCTTTAAAAGGGGAATTATGCTTGGATTTCAAATAATATCTTCAATTGAGTTATATGGCAAAGGCACATGGGTAAAAGTCAAGCACTAACTATATTCCATGTTCATTTAGACACGTTATTGTTACTAACATATAGTAATAATACATCAAAATCGTTAGGAACTAAAACTAAAAGAGTTCAGCTTGATATGCTTGCTGGTTTAGCCTCTCGTTATTGTTGAATCTCATCCACAACAGTGTTGGGGCGCTTTGGGGAAGAGGGAAGACTACCCCCACCAAGTACCAACATTGGAAAGAAGAATACAAATTTAATCATATGCATTAGAAATTTCAAAGAACAAGGGTAAGACTTAAATGCATAAAGTTAATTGAACAAAAACTAATAAATATATACACAAAGGGAAACAAAAGCATACTTGTCTTATAGTAACATGTACATCACCAGGAAGCTCATGCAGTTTGTATAACACATAACACATCAAACCCATGCAATGCCCGAGAGAACAAAAAAGAAAATGGAAGCATTATTTAAGAGATCTCATAGGTCAACTTCCTTTTTCTGTGGACAAATGTAACCTAACACTATGATATACATTTAGTTCTGAGGTAGGTTCATGAATCATGGTGCCTAAGATCTTCTCCATCAAAACAGAGCATGCTATTACAATGTCACAAATCACACAGCTCCATTTCACCTTCTATCAATAGATCTCATGGTAAACCCTTGGTGTATGGTTATGGGAAAAAAAGGGACAAAAACTCTCCACTACTCACCCATGATGAAACAAAACAAAATAAATATCATATTTATGTTTAATTATCTGAAGAATAAACACAGATCAGGCCAAAATAACTTTAGAAGTCCACCAAATTGAATATTTATTATATTTTTGTCCATTTCTCTACAAATGTGATCTCAAATAGGCTCAAAACATTCCAACTTCACGTCCCAACCATGATGAACAGAACACATATCATATTTATGTTTAATTCTCTGAACAATGAACTCAGATTAGGCCAAAACAACTTTAGAACTCAATCAAAATGAAAATGTATTGTATATTTATGTCCATTTCTCTTCAAAAATGATCTCAAATATGCTCAAACGATTCCAAAGTCAAAATTTAATCACAGGTCAAGGAACAAACAAAACATACATTCACCGAACACGCGGAGATATAGTAAATTTACGCAAAGTGAAGTACCAAACGGCCATAGGCACCGGATTCGGCCTTGCGGCGGAGGAGAAATCGGCGAATGCTGACGTACTCGTCGTCGCCATTAGAGGCATCAGGCTGCAGCATACCACAGAAGAATTCTGGATTCACATTCCTCACCCTCTTCGGCCTCGTCTTCGTCTCGCAATCATTTTTTCCAGAACTCGACTCCTCGGTTTTCCCGTTTTCTTCCGGTGAAGTGATACCGCCACCGCCACCGGCTCCGTTCTCCGCCATTATCTGCAATTCCGTCATCGGAGACCTCTCATTAACGCAGATCAGAAGGTCGGGCGCGAGATCAAGGATTTGAGGTTTTGGTGAAGGATCTGGAGCGAACTTGGAGGGTGAATGTTCAGCGACGAAGGCTCGTGATCGGCTTCGTGGTTCTCCAACGACAGCTGTACCACTCCTTCTTCTTCGGGTGAGAGAATCGGAAAAATCTGTCGGATTTGTCAGTTTTGTGTCGTTTAGAGATGAGACAGGTTTTGATTAATTCGACAGAGTTTTGCTGTGGATTTTCAGTTTATCCGTTTTTAACAACTTATGTTTCATGTTTTGTTTTGGGATGAAATAATTATTTTTCTTTTTCAAGTATTTTTTTTTTGTATTTTATGCTCTTAAGAACACGGATATCAAATCGTGGGTGATAGCACCGACATGTCAGACGCGATATAAACTCAATGTTCATAAGCATTGATGTCAGCACAAAGTCAAGACCATTGAAATACAACTCTTGTGTTGCGCCGGAAAGTATTTTAAAATATTTTGTATTTATCATAAAAACAAAAATACACGAAAAATAAACACACAATACAATAAAACGGAAAAAAAAAAAACTACAATTAGATGAGAAATAAAATCAAATACAGATTATAGGCCTTGGTAATGGTGTATCCATTTCGGTTCGGTCCGAAATGAGTGTTTGACATAGCGGTTCTGGTACCTCGGCATCCACCATCTCTTCCAGCTCCGCTACAATGACCGTCCCGAGGTCCACGCTCTAGCTTACCCGATTCCAAATCACATATATTGCATCACCTAGATGTTTCATTGATTTCAGTGGTCCTTATACTAGCGCTCAATTCGGATTGACTTGACCCAATTAGGGGGAATATCCGCGAAGAAATTCATGTACATTTGATTCCAATAGAATTAGTACCGCATTAACACCGATGTCAAGCTTTTTCCACTCGACACCAACGTTGACACCATCTCCCCAACCGATGTCCTCTAAGAAGCCATCTAACAAAATATTGCCTGAGCGCAGGCCCCGCAAATAAAATGTGCTCCTTTCAGCATGTTGGGCCCATCTCTTTAATAACAATAGCGGCCTATTAGCAGGCTCACTTCAGGTCCGACCCCAACTCTAAGGCCCAAAGTGAACAAAAGATGGAAAAGACGATTAAGACCCTATCTAACATCAACTACTGTTCACTGAGGGAGTTCTCAGCGTAGCGTAGTGGGCCACGTTTCTTTTTCTGTCCCAACTACCATTCTCTCCGGCACTCCATACTGTCCACGTGTCCTCCCTTTATTGGACCTACCATCTTATCCTCTTCCTAAAGCAACCGAGACTGTTAGCTTTAACAGAAGAAAAAACACAAAACCCAATCCTATGCGTACACCAATACATACGCGATATTTTCATTATTATATTATATATCTCGTCCCTAATCACGATAAATAGTTTCACTATCTCGCTCCCTTTCTCCATTCTCATCCATCAAGCAAAACATGGGACGAAGCTTCGCTCTATCGATCGTCGTCTCTCTCCTCTTCGTCTCCGTCGCCGTGGCCTCCGATGTCAGCGGCGAGGATCCGTTGATCCGGCAGGTGGTCGGCGGAGGCGACGCCGAAGGCGAGGTTGAGCAACCGCTGAGCGACCACCATCACTTTGCTCTTTTTAAGAAGAAGTTCCAGAGATCGTACGGCTCGCAGGAGGAGCACGACCTTCGGTTCGGGATCTTCAAGGCCAATCTTCGCCGTGCTAGGCGGCACCAGCAGCTTGACCCGTCGGCGAAGCACGGCGTGACTCAGTTCTCCGATTTGACTCCGGCCGAGTTCAGGAAGAAACATTTGGGGCTCAAGCCTTTGAAGTTTCCCAAGGACGCCGGCAAGGCTCCGATTCTTCCCACCAACGATTTGCCGACCGAATTTGATTGGAGAGAGCACGGTGCTGTCACAGCTCCGAAGAACCAGGTATTCTGATTTTCTATACCATTATCTGTAAAATAGAAATTTTTATGATCATCTGATTTATCTGTGTATAGTTTATTTGATGGATTGAGGAGTTGAATTTTGAGACCAATTTGGATATTAATGTGATATCAATTGATAGTTGTTGACAGTTGATGATTGAGCTAGGTCATGAATCATGATGAATGTTTATTTGGTATTGGATTCAATTTGGTTGATTTTATTGTTACTTGAATTGGTAAATTAGGGTTCTTGCGGATCATGCTGGAGCTTTAGCACAACTGGGGCCTTGGAAGGAGCTCATTACCTTGCAACCGGCAAGCTTGTCAGCCTCAGTGAGCAGCAGCTTGTGGACTGTGATCATGAGGTTTAATTACTAACCCTCTTTTGTATTTGTTCTGATACATTGCATTTTATGAGTAGAGTTTCAATGGTGTAGCTCTTCTTTCTAGCCTCTAGGTGTTTCATATAGCTATGTGATCAATGGATTTTTTGTTCCTTACCTTTGGGTGTGTCATAATTGTCATATCAGTATTGGGTGAATGAACTTGACTTAATCTTGCATTTTTATTAACATATATAGTTACAGGCTTGAGCAGTGAATTGATAAATTGTTTTATTGTCGTAAATTGATACAGCTTTCATGTGAGAATCAGGATTGTTTACTGAAAAGTATCATGTAGTAGTATATTGCTTAAATGGGAAATTTAGATGACAGTGAAGTAACTAATGCTTGAAGTTTTAGCTATCCTAAATTTAAAGGATAAGGTTCTATGAAGAGAAGTTCTTATAGTATTTGTTACTGGCTGGTCATTGTCTTAAATCTGATTGGAGCATGCAAACAATTCTATAGCAATTCTAGATAATAGTTATTATTAGTTTGTATTTGTTGTTTGTGCAATGAGGAAGGTTATTCAAGTGAAGTTGTGCATCATAGCTCATCTCTACGAAAGATGTTCCTATGATCCTAGTTTTCATACTAAATTTCTAATGTGTGTACAGTGTGACCCCAATGAGTCAAGATCATGCGATTCTGGCTGCAACGGTGGGTTGATGAACAATGCTTTCGAATACATTCTCAAATCAGGCGGAGTCATGCGTGAGGAAGACTATCCTTACACTGGCACTGACCGCTCAACTTGCAAATTTGACAAGACCAAGATTGCAGCTTCAGTAGCCAATTTCAGCGTTGTTTCTCTTGACGAAGACCAAATTGGCGCAAATCTTGTCAAAAATGGCCCTCTTGCCGGTAAATAACCCTCCCCAACTCTGATTGATGAGCTTTTTTATTTGTTGGATACAAATTATCTGTTAATATTTGCAATGATTAATTATACTCTTGTTTTGGTTGGATGCAGTGGCAATCAATGCAGTGTTCATGCAGACATACATTGGAGGAGTTTCGTGCCCATACATATGCTCAAAGCGCCTAGATCACGGGGTTCTTCTGGTAGGATATGGCACTGGCTATTCACGCATTCGCATGAAGGAGAAGCCATACTGGATCATCAAGAATTCATGGGGAGAGACCTGGGGAGAAGGCGGATTCTACAAGATCTGCAGGGGCCGAAACATCTGTGGAGTGGACTCGATGGTTTCCACAGTTGCAGCAGTTCAAACCAAAGCACAATAGGCACTAAGTATATGTAATAAGTGACTCTTCATTGTGCTTTCAAAATGATCAGATTTTTAGCTTTCAAATTTGGCCCATTCTGAACCATAGGAGTTGAATCCTGGTTTGATGTTTGGGATTGATGAACTCAAATGTGTTGGTCAAGATTGTTAATATTCTCTTAAATTATGATGTAATGTATGGTTTCATGACCCCGCTGTGTTCAATATTGTTGAGCTTGCTTTTATCTCTGCATTTTTTTTTGACATCGAATATGACTATAGGTACGAGGATTAAAATCAATAAACTCGGGTTTATTATACCAGGTTTTTGTCACTTCCCTTTATGTTTACAGGTTTTTAGAAATAAGCCTAACTTTGTATTCTTGAGTATGCATATTCTAAAGGGATAATCACACTTAGTTAAAGTATACACATTTCTCAATCAATTACTCCGAAGTTTAAAAGTTCTTGACGACAACCCCTAAGTTCTTTTAGTCTCCATTTACTCTAAATTCGTCAACATTTGAGTGTGAAAATGACGGGAAACACCAACATTTAAGTGTGAAATGACGGAAACAAGGGTGTTTCCGTCATGTCATACTCAAATGTTGACGAATTTAGAGTGAGATAAGATTAGAAAAACTTCGGGATTCTCAAAAACATTTTAAACTTAGAGATAGTTAAGAATGTTGTATATTGAAAGACGTTCAAATGAGATTTTTCTAATTTTAAATGTTAATATTTCTCGGCATTACTTGAAAAATATAATTGGGAATAAATTCATTGGTAGCAAACCTGAGATGTTCAAGCTCCAAATCCAAGTACATTAACATACAAAATGAAATTTATTCGAAGTCTAAGAGGAAATAGAGAAGTTATGAACAAAAATAAGTCTCCAACGGCTATAATAAAAAGCACAAAGACACACATGCACAGACAAATTGGTCTTATCTCCTTTCTCCACCTTCACATTCTTCTAAATACAGATCATTGGTACAAACACACAATTTATTAATCAGTACACATATCCCTTCACAAACATGCCCTTCTTGGCCTCCTCGGACTCTCCCTCGCCGGTGTACTTCCCGAGCTGAGCCAACGAGTTGGCCTTGGCCCGGATCAGCAGAGCCTCCTGAGCCGCCGCCACATTCTCTGGCAGCCCTCCCCATGTCTTCAGGCAGGTGTTCTGGAGTGCCCTGGCGTAGGAGAAGGACACGTGCCACGGGTTGGGAGATTGGTTCATTGCGTTCAGGTTCAAGGTTGCTTCAACCTCGGATTGCCCTCCAGACAAGAACTGCAAGTAAACATATTGATTTAAGACAAGAAACGCACTAAAACGATTTCATAGAAAAATTGCTCGAACAAATCTACATGACTGGTAATGCTCTACTTGTGATTTCATACCAGAACTGCTCAAACAAAGCTGAAATGAAATGATTTCAGATAAGAACTGCTTAATACCAGCCAATTATTATGTTACAAGTAGACTAGTACTGATCATGTTAATATCTGTTACATTAAAACCCAATAATTTCAGACAAGAAATGTTCTACAGAAGCAGCATTCATAAGAATTAGTAGAAGTAGTTAAGGTCTGTTCATCAAAACAACAAGAACTACTCAATAAAGCCAATTTACGGTACAGTTGGTACTGTTTATGATCAATACTTCAGACAAGAATTGCTCAAAACCAACCAATTTATGTCATTTTATGGTCAGTTATACTGAAACTATATTACTTCAGACAAGCTGCTCAAAACCAACCAATTTATGTCACAACTAAAACAACTTATGAGTTACGATCAATTGTACTAAAACTACAATATTGCAGACAAGAACTACTCAAAGCCAACCAATTTATGGTACAACTAGTACTACTACTTATGAGTTAGACCAGTTATGGTACTAATAATACTACTTATAAGTGATGATCAGTTATGCTAAAACTACATGATTTCAGGCAAAAACTTTGTCACAACTGGTACTACTTATGAGTTATGCAACTATGCAAATACGGAACTATTTCAGACAAGAACTGCTGAGAACCAATGAATTGATGTCACAACTAGCATGACTTATGGGTTATGATCAACTATACTAAAAAGTAACTATTTCAGACAAGAACTGCTCAGAACCAATGAATTGATGTCACAACTAGCTGACTTACGGGCTATGATCAACTATACTAAAAAGTAAAAACGTATTGGTTTCTATTATGAAACGGTTAGAGACAGAAGAGACTTACCATGATTCCGGGGACAGCTGGGGGGATTCTCCTGCGGAGGAGCTTGAGGGTGTAGTCAGCAACTTGTTCAGGAGTGGCCCTCTCCTTGCACTCAGCACCAGGAGTGACCATGCTAGGCTTGAGGAGGATACCCTCAAACATCACGTTGTTCTCGGCCATGTAGAAGAAGACCTCAGCCCACACCTTCTGTGCAACCTCAAATGTCCTGTCAATCCCGTGCTCGCCATCAAGCAAGATCTCCGGCTCCACAATTGGCACCAACCCATTGTCCT
>JAYMSW010002128.1:0-14464 GCA_036897725.1 Erodium texanum | reverse complement strand
CTAGGTAACTAAACCGATGAAGGTTTTTGTTTGCATCGTCTAGGTGCGTTGACTATGTCGCCTTACAGATCCCTACGTCGCTTTAGCCTTTTCGTGCGACGTAGCATAAAAAACATGCATCGCCTAGGTGTGAATCCGGCATAGTGACTATTTTGATTTATTTTTGAGAACTCAGAAACTAAACTAATTTAGAAATAATTTCAGAAATTAGAATTATTATTTTCCTAAGTTTTAAATGCAAAATATTATTTTCTCAGCAAGATAACAAATTTATAGACAAATAGTAAACCGCAGAAAGGACAAACAAATTGTATAAGCCAGTAAGCCGCAGTGCTTGAGTGGAGTGTGACAGTGAGTCACTTAAGCATGTGGTTCTCTATTCCCGCCAGAGAATATAAATTTGCTCTGACCAAATAAACTTGGAACCCCAATTCGTACCAACCAACCCATAAATCTTGGATTCAAACCCCAATTAACTACTGATGACTTGAGCAGGCCTCAATCATTAGCTGTGTGATATGACCTCGTGTCCATTAGTTTTATAAAAATAACAATCACACTGCCACTACACTACTCGTGTCCGTGATTATCAATCACTATTTTATTAATTACATACCCCTCATCTCATCTTATTTTATAGGTTATACAAGTGAGAGGACAAGGAGGCAGTAGCCAATACCATTTGGGATTTGTCTCCTTCCGCGATGATGTCGTCACCAGTGACGTTGGCAATCGTAGTCGTAGCTTTGTCGCGAACCCAACAATCATTCACTCTCACTCCCTACCGCCTACCTATTCCGCATTTCTTTGCATATGCTCGTGTTCTTCTCTGTGATTCCTTGATACTATAAATACCATCCCATGCATGTGACTCGGTCCATCCTCGTCAGATCTTCCTTCTCGTGCTTCGATTTCATCCGCGCCTCTACTACAACCACACGGTACTGATTTTATTATTTATTGCTCTTGGGTTTTGTGGGTGATTGGGTTTTTTCTCTTTGGGTGCTGGGAGAATGTAGGAAATCAAATGGGGATTTTTTTTAATACTGTTTTCAAGTTGATAAACTATTGAGAGGCTTCTGGGTTGAATTAGGTTTATTGAGTCACCCAGTTGTTGCCATCAACTGAAGTATCACCATGGTTTGTTATCGGTTGCAGGAAGTGCATTGCCTGCAAATATAGTCACTTAGCCAGGAGGAATTGGGTGGCAAATGAGCCTGTGATTGTATCACCCTAATTGAAAAACAGGACTATTGCTGTTTTCAGGGTGGTTATTGAAAATGGGGTTTAAGCCACTGGATTGGTACTGTCGCCCTGTGACAAATGGGGTATGGACTAAGGAAGAGGGTAGTGTTTTTGGTGCATGCACACCCTGTGCAATAGATTCTCTAGTGATCTCCATTTCTCATTTGGTTCTGTTGGGCCTCTGTTTATACCGGATATTTCTGATTAAGTCAAGCTCCAAAGTTCGTAGGTTCCGTTTGATGTCCAATCTCTATAATTACATGTTGGGACTGTTAGCTTCTTATTGTGTTGCTCAGCCTGTACTGAGGTTGGTAATGGGCATTTCCATCTTTAACCTGGACGGACAGACTGGCCTTGCCCCTTTCGAGGTTGGTTTTCTCTTCATATCTATTTCTTTCTGTGAGTTTCCATACGTCTTGTTTTGGTTTAGCATTATTCAATTCTACAGGCAAATAGAAACAAATTCATCTGTCATACATATATGCTCAAGTACTATAGCTTGTTATTTCTGTTAAACTAGTTGTTGCTCTTCAATGATCTATTGTTGTGGACACTGTTTCCAAGCCAATTCATCCATCAAAATGGAGCTTGACTGATGATTACTGTATTCCATTCAATGGATTTTCTGATTTGTCTACAACTTTAAGCTTGGTAGGCTATTTCTCTCAAAGTGCAAGTAACATTTCCTTCTGCTGTAGATAGCTTCTCTGTTCATTGAGGCTCTTGCTTGGACCACCATGCTCATTATGATTGGTTTTGAGACTAAGATTTACATCCGCGAGTTCCGGTGGTATGTAAGGTTTGGTGTTATATATGTTCTGGTTGGGGATGCTGTGATGCTCAATCTCATTCTCTCAGTGAAGGATTACTACAGTAGGTTAGTTTTATTTATTTGTTTCATATAAACTTTTGAGGTTCAGTGTTCTTTTCTGTCAATTTTCTTCTTAAATATATGCATTAAGTTGATGTACCTTACTTTCCTGCATTTCCTAGTGTTAGAAGCTAGAAACAAGATGTATGTATATCAAGAGTTGAGAAACAAGTAGCTAACTGGACTTCATTTGCATTTTAACAGTTCATACTAAATGCACAACGTTCTCATCTCTAGCATAAACAATACCAACCAAAGTAGCTTGTTTCAGCACAAGAATGTAGGAATTGGTGACTAAATGACCTTACTCTCAAATAATATCATTAATTGACTTCAGCTTTAGCTGCTTTCTCGAAGAACTTAATATTTAGCTAATAAAAACTACAAACATCATAGTTTGTACATGTCTTGTACTAATTTACAAATTACAATGCAATTATGCTGCAGTTTCGTGGAGTAAATCATAAGCTATTAATGTACACGGGCAATACAAACTTATAATTGTGCTTACTCATGCAGATATGCTCTGTACTCATACATCAGCATGGTCTTCTGCCAGGTTTGGTCATAAAATATGAAACATTAACATCTGCTATGTGGTTCAATTAAAGTCATTTCAAAGCTTGAGTGTTTTTTCTTCTTCTGGTTATTGTTATCATGCAGGTTTTATTTGGAGTGTTACAACTTCTTTATATTCCCAACTTGGCTCCTTATCCGGGTTATATGATGGTGAACTCCGATTTTCATGACAACACTGAATATGAAGCACTACCTGGAGGAGATCACATCTTCCCTGAGAGGCATGTTAACTTATTTTCCAGTAAGTAGTTCATAAACTCAAGTCTTACAAACACGACATTACACTTATCCCTATACTTTAACCAGCTCTAGGTTATTATGGTCTACAGATTCTACTGTAATTTTGATGATTAGCTGAGTCTAGTTACCCCTTTTCTTCTGACTGATATTAACTCACTCCTGCCAGAGATATACTTTGGATGGGTGACCCCACTTATGCAGCAAGGCTATAAAAGGCCCATTACAGAAAAGGATGTGTGGAAGTTAGATACATGGGATCAGACCGAGACACTGATTAGAAAGTTCGTATTCTACATAGCCTTTTTGCATGACTTATTCCGGAGCACTACCTTCTGATCTAAATTATATGTGACTTTTTCTAGGTTCCAGAGATGTTGGGTTGAAGAATCAAGAAAGCCCAGGCCCTGGCTTTTACTTGCATTAAACAATAGCCTTGGAGGAAGGTATGTGTTGTACATGAACTAAAAAACCTTCTATTTCTGTTCTACTTCTATGTTTAATAGAGTTCATACCAATGTTACTTGTCATGTGCATTCCACTTAATTATCTTTTGTTCTAAACACACTCTGTAGGTTTTGGTGGGGAGGCGTCTTCAAGGTAATGGACATGTTACCTTAATCTGCATCGGATAGTTTGAAATTCATAGCTTAAAAGATAAGAGGAAAACTTAAACAAAAGAATGGGACACAAACAATGCAACATTTATGGAGGCTGAACACTCAAGATTGACCCGGGAATATTATTCTAGCCTCTTTACTGTAACAGAATATTTAGGATACTATATACATCAAGTTCTAGGATTGGCTTCATTGCATTATAAACATGGATGTTATGGATCAAATCAAACAAAAAAGTGTAAGAAGAGCGAGGAAGAGAATAGTTATGGTGATTGGATTGTGGCCACAGAGATCCTAGTAAATCTGGTCATTTGATTTAAATTTAGTATTATGCTCCAAGAGTGCTTGTTGACTTCTCTTTGGCCATCTTGTAGATTGGCAATGATCTTTCTCAATTTGTGGGGCCAGTTTTATTGAACCATCTCCTAAAGGTTTGTTACTTTCTTGCTAAAGCTATTTAGATATTTAGCTTCCTTAGATCTCTCTAGATTTTTTGCAATTTGTATGCTATATTTTTATCAGCTAATTAGTCAAGATAGTATTGGTGCACTATAGTGCTGCATATCATTTTTCTTTTGCGCGAAAAAGGCGTTGCATGCATCTTTGAAGCGCAATGGACTACTTTTGTGCTTGTAACTCCTTTAAGGCCACTTTAGGATCTCTGCACTTAAAGATGTGATACACTGTGTCCCAACAATGAACTAACCAATATCTCAGATTTGAATTCATTTTTATTTGTTAGATCCATGCATTTGTAAGTAAGCAATGATTCTATTATACATTGATTGTGCTTATCCTCTCTAATTTTCTCTCCCTTTCTTTCTATGGTGTGTAGTCTATGCAACGAGGTGATCCGGCTTGGATTGGTTACGTTTATGCCTTCTTAATCTTTGTTGGTGTGGTATGGTTTCTTTATTTTCTTAACTTCTTATGAATCTGTAAGAAATCTTAATAAATAAATTATGTAGCATATCTTTTCTCTTCCTTTCGAGAGGGTGATGAGATTGAGGAGGGTTAAGCGTAGTGCGAGATGGTTAAATGCTAGCTCGTATTGAGTTTTGCATATACTGACTTCTAATTATGAAACTTGTGTGTTGCTGTTGACTTGTTGATTTCATTTTCAGTCATTTGGCGTACTCTGTGAATCTCAATACTTTCAGAATGTTATGCGTGTTGGATTTCGTCTGAGGTCAACTTTGGTAATATCATCTTTCTGCCTCATCTATTTTGTATATAGCTTTCAGTCACGTACATCTCTTAAATTGCAACCTTTTGCCATCTGAATGCTATAACTGTTGATGAGATGGTACAGACATACATTTCATGTTAGATCTAACCACATAAAGTTATATTTTGTAAAGCAGTATCTGACTTATTATCTCTGATTGTTTTGCCATGTAGGTGGCTGCTATATTTCGGAAATCATTAAGACTGACCCATGAGAGCCGGAAGAATTTCCCATCTGGAAAGATAACAAATATGATGACAACAGATGCTAATTCACTTCAGGCATGTTCTCTGTAACCAATTTATATGTATATAAGCTTTAAGATGCTTCAAACCCTCAGGTCCAGATTGTTTTATTTGATTTACTTTAGCTTATGAGTCATATGTAAATGCTTTGTTCGTTCTTCATCCACACTTCAACAAGTTGAATTAGGATGTAAAATTAAAGATAGAGTTATCCCTAGGAATCTGGACTGGTATTAGATAGTTCTAATCATACTTGCACTTTGCAGTAGATATATATCTGATTTTTGTTTAGATTCAAGGCAATGCCATTACTATTTGTCAATTTGCTGTGATATTATTTGATAGGCAGGGTTGAGTCAGTGCTAATATACCCTTCACATTGTTCAGCAATTATGTCAACAACTTCATGGATTATGGTCTGCGCCATTCAGAATCACTGTAGCCATGGTTCTTCTTTACCAGCAACTGGGGGTTGCTTCTCTTCTTGGTTCATTAATGCTGGTTCTCATGCTTCCGCTACAGGTACACAAGTTCTTTTTGGCTTTCACCATTAGTAAGAGGTTGATTGTAACTTACCAGTCTTTCAAGATAACAAAATAGGTTCATGTCTGTGGATTCAATTCTATGTTCGTACAGAAGTTTTGTGGCTAGGACAAACACTGTTCAAGAAGCATGCATTAAACAATACAGCATACTTAGCACCTATAGCTTAGCACTCTAAATATATTGCAAAGATGTAATTAGATTCTTAAAAGACTGAATACATATGTCAAACTCACAAGATTGATCTACATGATCCACATAGTATAAAATCATGCCAACTCATGGTACACCAGATACTAGTCTGGGGCTTTGGCTCTTAGTTTTCCCCATACTTAAATGTCTTACAAATTACCTGATTCTTATTTGTCAGTTTTCATCACTTCCATGATTTTAGTTTTCTTTATATATCCTGTAAAAAAAATTCAGCTTTTTCTAAATTTAATTATCTCCACTCAGACATATGTTCTTAGCAAAATGCGAAAACTATCAAAGGAAGGATTGCAGCATACTGACAAAAGAGTCAGCCTCATGAATGAGATTTTGGCTGCCATGGACACTGTGAAGTATGACCTAGTTAAAAATATTTAGCCTTATACTTCAAAATAATTAAGTGAAGCACAGTACAATGATTTTTCTGACTATGCTGAAAATGTTGCAGATGTTATGCATGGGAGAAGAGTTTTCAATCTAGAATTAATGGCATCCGGACTGATGAGTTGTCGTGGTTCCGTAAAGCACAATTACTACAAGCTGTATGCACCTATCCATTTCATGCATGAAAAATCATCATATAGTGTCCTGATTGCAGCATGAGTTTTTTTTTTTATTATCAGCAATTAAAAATACTTTATGAAAAATGGGGGAGAAGCAGTTCCATGGTAGAACATGCAAACCCCATAAAAAGCAAGACGAGACAAGCAAAAACCTAGATGAGAAGATGAGACTTGGGAGCCTCAATGAGTTTTAGTTGATTATTCAGCATGCTCAATAATAAAATTTCCAGTGTAGAGGTAGCAACATACATTCTTTATGACCAGTTGCTCTATTACAATGATATCATTCTTATTTTAGGAAGTAATGCATGTAGATTGACCACCTGGCATCTCAAATTTAGCTGTATGATATCCTAACTTCTTACCTTGCTGTTGCAGTTCAACAGTTTTATGCTAAATAGCATCCCAGTTATTGTGACGGTTGTCTCATTTGGGATGTTCACTTTGCTTGGTGGTGATTTGACACCTGCAAGGGCATTTACATCACTCTCCCTGTTTGCAGTGCTACGGTTTCCTTTGAATATGCTTCCCAATTTGATGTCTCAGGTTCCAATTCTATTCTATTCTGAAGAACCTGATATTTTTTCCACGGGAGAATATTGTGAGGAGCAATCTGATGCTATGAGTGACATATAACTCTTTCAGGATTATGCTGTCCAAAAATCTCAATCTGTTGTTCAAACCCTTGCAATGATACTCAAGTTGGTTGCATTGATTTTGGATCTATAACTGTACATCTGTTTGACAGGTTGTAACTGCAAATGTATCATTACAACGGTTGGAGGAATTATTCTTAGCTGATGAGAAAATCCTTGTGCCGAATCCACCTCTTGAATCAGAGCTTCCAGCCATTTCAATCAAGGATGGGCACTTTTCTTGGGATTCAAAGGTATGCTAGTTGAAAAAAGTTTTAAAAAAATTTCTTTCTAATGTGGAATTGCATTACCATTTTTTCTGTTTGGAGAAAAAGAGAGAAAAAATAGGGTGAGCTTTTGAGTTTGGGGTATGCCTAGTAAATCGAATTCTCATTTGCTATTATTCAGACTTATGCACACTTCAAAGCATGCTTGTTCAAACACTACAAGAAGGCAGAATACAGAAGCTTTGCTCTTGTAAATTGTAATTGATGCTGCTAGAAACCTTGTAGAGTTCAAATCTGCTTCTTTCCTCTATGATGGAACAATGTCATATATACTGCATCTATTGTAAATTGTAATTGATGCTGCTAGAAACCTTGTAGAGTTCAAATCTGCTATTTTCCTCTATGATGGAACAATATCATATATCCTGCATTTTTTTTCCAGGCAAAGGAGCCAACATTATCAAATATCAATTTGGACATACCAATTGGTAGCTTGGTTGCAATTGTTGGTGGTACGGGAGAAGGAAAGACATCATTGATCTCAGCAATGCTTGGGGAGCTGCCTCCTGTATCAGATGCTGGTGTTGTCATTAGAGGCACTGTTGCCTATGTTCCTCAAGTTTCTTGGATTTTCAATGCTACAGTGAGTTGCAGCCTATATAACCACTTATGAGCACATTTCATGTCTGGCTTTCAAGTGAATTTTATGGTTGTTTTCTTACTGTTATGGATGCGTACCAATTGAATCCATTTTATAGGTACGTGATAATATTCTATTTGGGTCTGAATTTGAGTCTGCTCAGTACTGGAAGGCTATTGATGTAACTGCATTGCGACATGACCTCGAATTACTTCCAGTTAAGTCTATTAATCAAGTTATGACATTTTTGTTAATTCCCATCAAAATGACATTTCAGTTACTTATGTTGTGTGTCTCGTTTTTCTCTCAGGGCCACGATCTAACAGAGATTGGTGAACGCGGGGTGAATATAAGTGGTGGACAAAAGCAAAGGGTTTCCATGGCTAGAGCTGTATATTCAAATTCAGATGTGTACATATTTGACGACCCCTTGAGTGCTCTAGATGCTCATGTCGCCAGACAGGTATTGTTTGATTGTTTCAGCCATAGCACTAAAGAATTCCAGATTCATACTAATCATTATCACTTCTCTTATATCATACTTCCTGAGCATGGCTTTCAGTCTTTAGCATGTGGAATTGATTTTCAATGTTCAGAATGTTGATTTCTAATCAATGTTCTGTAACAGGTCTTTAATAATTGTATCAAGGGAGAGCTGCAAGGAAAAACTAGGGTTCTTGTCACGAACCAGCTACATTTTCTACCCCATGTGGATAGGATTATCCTGGTCTCCGAGGGCATGATTAAAGAGGAGGGAACTTTTGAGGAGCTTTCGAAAAATGGCAAGCTATTCCAGAAATTGATGGAAAATGCTGGGAAAATGGAAGAACAAGTAGAAGAAGAAGAAGAAGAAGAAGAGCAAGATAAGAGCCATATTGACCAGAAAAACTCTAAACCAGGTGTGAATGGGGAGATAAATGAGGTGGCAAAACATGAAATCAATGCCAAGAAAGGGAAACGAAGTAAATCCATACTTATTAAGCAAGAAGAGCGGGAGACAGGTGTTGTCAGTTGGAGAGTTTTAATGAGGTAATATAGTGTATCATCTAAAAGTTTGTGATTCAAAGTTCTATGATGTATGAATCTCTTGTGCATGCACTATTTTTTGGAGAACTCAATTTGTTATACCACATGTGTCTTGCAGATACAAGAATGCGTTAGGAGGTCTATGGGTGGTGATGATACTCTTTGCTTGTTATGTGTTAACAGAAGTTCTTCGTGTTTCAAGTAGTACATGGTTAAGTGTTTGGACAGATCAAAGCACTTCAAAAAGTTACAGACCTGGATTCTACATTCTCATTTATGCGCTGCTTTCATTTGGCCAGGTGTGTATTGCAGTTCTTTTTTATGGTTGTCGCTAATATTTGGAGTTTTGTTCTTTAACCACCACAATATCAGTTTTGCAATTCTCTACATTATATAAGATAATACTTATCGTTAAAGTGTCAGTGTGTCACATTGAAAAATGTGGGAAGGCTTACCTTTCATTTGCTGGATTCAGGTAACGGTGACTCTGTCAAACTCTTTTTGGCTGATCATATCAAGTCTACGTGCAGCCAAAATGTTGCATGATACCATGTTAGGCTCTATACTAAGAGCTCCCATGCTATTTTTCCACACCAACCCAACTGGACGGTTAATCAATAGGTTCGCAAAGGATCTTGGTGATATTGATCGCAATGTCGCCAATTTTATGAACATGTTCCTCGGCCAAGTGTGGCAGCTTCTTTCTACCTTTGCACTGATTGGCATTGTGAGCCCAATATCCCTATGGGCAATAATGCCACTTATGATATTGTTTTATGCAGCCTATCTATATTATCAGGTATGTCAGATATGACCATTCATCTGTTGTATAAGTTTATGACCATTTTGTTGTTGTAATGATCATCATACATGTTTTACAGAGCACTGCACGTGAAGTAAAACGTATGGACTCCATCACCAGATCTCCAGTCTATGCACAGTTTGGAGAAGCATTGAATGGTTTGTCAAGCATTCGTGCATACAAAGCATATGATCGGATGGCCAACATTAATGGGAAGTCCATGGATAATAATATCAGATTTACCCTTGCAAACATTAGCTCAAACCGGTGGCTCGTCATAAGGTTGGAAACATTGGGAGGTGTCATGATTTGGTTGACAGCAACATTTGCTGTCATGCAGAACGGTAGGTCAGATAACCCAGCAGCATTTGCCTCCACAATGGGTTTACTTCTCAGTTACACTCTGAATATCACAAACTTGTTGAGTGGTGTTCTTAGACAAGCAAGTAGGGCCGAGAACAGTCTAAATTCTGTGGAGCGTGTTGGCACATATATAGACTTGCCTTCTGAGGCTCCAGCTGTTATTGAGGACAACCGGCCCCCACATGGTTGGCCTTCATCAGGGTCCATCAAGTTTGAGAATGTTGTCTTAAGTTACAGGCCTGAACTTCCTCCCGTCTTGCATGGCTTGTCCTTCACAATCTCTCCAAGCGAGAAGCTTGGAATAGTTGGAAGAACTGGTGCTGGAAAGTCTAGCATGCTTAATGCATTGTTCAGAATTGTGGAGCTGGAAAGCGGAAACATAGTCATTGATGGTTGTGACATCACAAAAATTGGACTCATGGATCTAAGGAGAGTTCTTAGTATAATACCACAATCACCAGTCCTTTTCTCAGGTACACACACACCAAATAAATAATTTTGCTTGAACTGACTACTTTTAAGTTTGACTCTAGATGATTTACATCCTTCCGTAATTCATGGTAGACAAATTTGGAAGTGTTCATGGTAACATCTCCTTAGTTCCTACAAGTGCTTGTTGTAGTGATTTTAGTGGTGCAAATTTCGGTTCCGAATTTGAAACAGCTAATTGTTAATCTTGTATTGAGTCATTCGACAGGCTATATTGATCATTAGAGCTTTGCTTATAGTCAGAGCATATCTATGCTATATTTATGTCAGTCAATACTCTCCTTAAACAGACAGCATAAATTCTGATTTATGTTTACATTTTGCATAATGCTTAATGCATCATCTATGACAGTGCCTTTACTGTAATAAACTGTGCAAATCTAATGTTCACTTTTATTCTGTCTAGGCACTGTGAGATTCAATCTTGATCCTTTTAGTGAACATAGTGATGCTGACCTCTGGGAAGCTTTGGAGAGAGCTCATCTGAAAGATGTCATCAGGAAGAACTCTCTTGGTCTGGATGCTCAGGTACAATAAACTCATATCTATTTTAATCCTAATGTTGTGTAAGAGCCAATTCACATTTTCATAAAATTCCTTGTCGTTCTCTTTTGGTGATTAATGATAGTAAAACAGTGAAAATGATGCAATATATGCATCACATTGAAAATTTGAAATGCTTTTGGAGTCGATGAGGCAGTGGCTGTACCACTAATCTGCTTGTGATTAAGGATATTGCTATCGAGCTTAGTTAACCATTAAATTATGCATGATCATGGAAGACCAGAAAATTGGCCTAAAGTTCTGCCCCATGCAACTAGAATCATGAATCTAGGAACTTCAGCACTCAAAGCTGAAAAACTACTTTTTTATCAGCAAAAAAGGCAATAAAATAAAAGGACAGATTGAGATCCTGAAATGGGATCAACACACTCACGGCCATGGAATGGCAGTAAAATGAGGATCTGCAAAGGGATACATGATTGAGAAAAGAAAGTCCTCTGTACAGAGCAGAGATAGGTTCTGAATGTCATAAGGGATATAAAGTATTACAAATCTGAAATTCTGTAAGGCATGTATTGACTACTGATGACAAGAAAGTAATGTTTCCTTGCCAAGGTTTCTGAAGGAGGGGAGAATTTCAGTGTTGGTCAGAGGCAACTATTAAGTCTGGCTCGGGCATTGCTACGCAGGTCGAAGATTCTTGTTCTTGATGAAGCAACTGCAGCTGTGGATGTCAGGACCGATGCTCTTATCCAGAAAACCATTCGGGAAGAATTCAAATCATGCACAATGCTTGTAATTGCTCACAGACTAAATACCATCATTGACTGTGATCGAGTTCTTGTGCTTGATGCCGGGCAGGTATGAGCCGCTGAATCTAGTGTAACTCCAAATAAAGTTGTTTTTTTGTTGTTCTTTGTGAAAACCTGTTACTTCTTTTTCAGGTTCTAGAACACGATAGCCCGGAGAAATTGCTGTTAAATGAAGAAAGTGCATTCTCTAGGATGGTGCAGAGTACTGGGCCTGCAAATGCTGAGTATTTGCGCAGCTTGGTGCTTGGAAATAAAGAGAAGGATGATGAGAAAGAAAGCAGCAGGCAGCATATGAGATGGGCTTCTTCACGCTGGGCTGCAGCTGCCCAGTTTGCTTTAGCAGTTAGCCTCACTTCTTCACATAATGACCTTCAAATGTTGAATATTGAAGACGATGACAACATCCTCAAGAAAACAAAGGATGCAGTCATAACTCTGCAGGCAATTTTGGAGGGCAAGCATGATGAAGCTATAGATCAATGTCTACAAGAGTACCAGGTTCCTCGTGAGGGCTGGTGGGTGGCCCTCTACAGGATTGTTCAAGGTAAATATCCAATATCCATCCTCAAGGACTATACATAACCGTAACATACTGTATTGTCAAATGAACATGTTTATTCATAATATCCAATATCCATTTTGTTTTCAGGTTTAGCTGTTTTGAGCCAGTTGTCTCAGGAAAGGCTTCCACTGTTCGAATATGATTTTGATGACAGATCCCCAGATTGGGACCATGCCTAAATGTAGAAAGAAGACTGCCGATACTTGAGATTGTTTAGAAATTGTCAATGTATGTCTAATTTAGGCATTACTGTTAAAGTTGAAAGAAACTAAACAGAGATAGATGTCTGTCCATATCTGTAACTATGTGCAAGTAATGAAGTCTATTTCAACATAAGCTCAGCTTATATATGAAATGGATGCATTCACCAGAAGAAGAAAAAAAAAACAGGTTCTGCAAAATTATCATCGACCAATCAAAGGCCAATTTTCTCGACATTGAACCTCAGCATTTATACCTGCAGATATACACAATTCTACTATATTTAGTTAACACTATATCACAAGGAACTTGTAGATTATAGAGCGGCAATCGAGGCCAGAGATGAAAGTATTTCCATACAAATGTCATATGCGGTTAATTAAACATAAATAATGCTTTTTTTACATTAAAAAAAATGTGTTTTCTTGTGAAAAGTTCTCTTGAGTTATGATTGTGATATCTATCTTTATACATATAAAAGGAGAGTTCTAAGCCATCCTACACGTGACATACCTCATAGGCTAAGAAATTCCTCATTTTTATTAAAGCTCGATATTTTTCAAAACTCAAGGCAGGTCCTATTTAGGTTCAGAAGGGTAACATGGTATCATGCGATTGGCCGGCAATAGTGTAAATCCCACAATAGGATTAATCCAAAGGTCGTTTGGAATTCCCACTATTAAATATTCTTGTGTGATATGGCCTTTTTGTCTTATGTCAG
Source organism: Erodium texanum (assembly GCA_036897725.1). Taxonomy (NCBI): domain Eukaryota; kingdom Viridiplantae; phylum Streptophyta; class Magnoliopsida; order Geraniales; family Geraniaceae; genus Erodium; species Erodium texanum. Next base: position 1,141 of record JAYMSW010002128.1, on the reverse strand, counting down.
TTCTTCTTCCCCCGCGCTATATATAGCCGTCCAACACTAGTGAACAGAAGGTATGAGTCGTCGTTGTCGCATGTTGAGAAATAGGTCGGCGTATTTGGGGCGGAGCCCCAAGCTTAATCTTCTGCCCGTGCAGCCTGTACCGGCCCCGGATGCGGCTCCCCATGCACCCAATCTGGAAAACGCTCGATCGCTAATGCAATTGTGCCCCCCCTCTCTTACCGCGTCGACTGGGCTCTGGTGGACATGATAAGCGATCGCTTCATCTGTTGTTCTTCCCTCATTTATGCCACCTAACCGTTCTCCCTAATCCGTCATCACAAGCTCTTCGATTTGTTGCGGCCATAGATATCAGAGAAAGTTGATGATCTCATGTTTGATGAGGGCCCAGTTCATGATCGCCTCTTGGATCGCAGCACACAAATAAGTGGACCTATATGCTTTCCTTGCTGGAACCAATCCTCGATGACAAGACGCGGTCATTCGTCTTCACGCTTTGGGCGCTCTTGGTTTTAGAACTGGATAGAGTAGCATAAACATTATGACTGTTGTAAAAATTATCCGTAGTATCTTTTGTAGTGCATTAGCACGCACGACAATAAATAAAAGGTTTCGATATGGATGTGATGCTTTCTTTATTTTCTTCTTAGTTGATGATTGGTTGTTCTGCCGTTAGTTGTGTCTGGTGCCCTATCGTTCACGGCTAGCATTGCAATTACTTCCTGGCTTTGGATTGGGTACCGTTATTGACTTTCGATGTGTGTTCTTCGGTTCTTTTATGTGTTTTGGTTTTTGGTTGTCTTATCTGCTTACTCCAAGCTCTTTAGCACTGTGCAGAATATGTCCACCATTGGCTCTAATGCATGAGATTTTTATTAAGTCTAATGGTCGGACATAGTTTGTTTATTGTTTGATCTGCTCGCAAGCTAAACTCCGGCTTCCCATTTTTTTGAGCGTTTCATCTGCTGGAACCGGTTGAGTTTGAGTGTCTTTGTATCAGACTTCTCATAGTCGCTATAAGCAATATACAGAACATGGTTATCATTAGCTCTGATGCTCTTTGCTCTGGACACAACCTAAATCTCATGTTCCCTTTTGCTTTGTGACGTTGGTTATTGTGTAAATGAAGTTTTTCTTTAAAAAA
>JAYMSW010002127.1:0-14465 GCA_036897725.1 Erodium texanum | reverse complement strand
AAAAAGGAGCGGGAGTGGATGCGTCGTGAATGTCAGGCCGAGGTCAGGGCACAACAAGAAATGAGCGAGAAGTGTTCAAGAATATGAAAGGCAACTGTAACGAGATGTTAGAGTTAGAAATGTAGGAGTATTTATGTCATTCACCAAAAACTAACAGAAAATTTGACAGAAAAACTAATAACAAGGGTTATTTGATATTTCGAAAATTTGAAAGGGCCAACAAACGTACAATAGACCTAAGTGTATATACTTGAAATCATGACAAGTTAAGCTTAGTTACGCGGAATTATCCCTTTACTTATTTTAAGACTTGGTGTTAATTATCATGTCTCGGTGCCACGCGTTGACTCTCTATTAGAGATGGTTATCAGGTCCGCCAATCGTGAACTGCCACATCACGGTCGTTGACTTACCAAGACTTGTCAAGTTGGATCCGACGAAACGACATCGTATAAGCGCTGAAACCTATACGATGATACAGTGCAACTCCAGCAAAGTCTCACTCTCAGTCTTCTCCCCCTGTGCTGAGTACAACAGAGGTCGTCGTCTCTAACATTGATTCTCGATCTCTGCGTCAAAAACACACAAAAGAGCTCTTTTTTCTTCCCCTTAATGGTGGATTCAGTGACGGAAGCTCTGTGAAGATTCGGACCTGTTTGGGTGCCTCGATTTTAGGTAATGGAGACCCGTTTTAGATCCGGGTTTTCTGTCGCTGTGATCGTTCTGGTTTGTATAAGCTTGTGCGGGATTGGTTCAGTCTGCGGAGATAATCGGAGACCCAAGAACGTGCAGGTCGCAGTTCAGGCCAAGTGGTCGGGTACTCCAGTGCTTTTGGAAGCTAGGTGAGTTGATCCCATTCTCGATTTCGGCTTCTTCTATGGTGTTTCATGCTATTAGCTTTATTGTATTTTTTTTTATTGAATTGGGTTTCGTTTATTGATGGATGCTTAGCAGAGAATTTGGAAATTGGGTCTTTAAATGGGTTGATTTGAGTGTAGCAATTGTTTTGTTTTTTGACATGAACATTGTAGCTAATAGGGTCCCTAGAAGAGTAGATGCATTAGCAATCTAGAAATTAGAAGATATGTACATGGAACCATTTGCATTTTAAAAAAGATTGAAGAAATGATTAGCTGACATATTAATGTTAAGAGCAAGGCTTTATTGACATTTCTATTGATGTATATTGATTGTGGCTTCTACCATAATTTGGATTATGTTCTCTTCAAAACAAGTGGTTTTGAATACTCCGTGCGAAGTTTTTTTTATTTTATTTGATGGGCTACTTGAACAGCTGTATGCCCTCTATATAATTGCAACCTGTTCAGTATTTTTGTCATTAACTAAACAATGGAGTTTTCTTAGTTAACTAAAAAAAAGCAATGAAGTGATCTTTATTTACTACTTGCAAATGCCCATTTTAATCGAATATCTCTCTTTTTTTTATCCTGCAATAACTTCTGTTTTCTTATACTCAGTGAACTGCTATCTAAAGAATGGAAAGATGGTTTTTGGGAATTTACGGAGGCTTGGCTTCATAGCAAGGATGATCTTGCAGATGCTCATTCAGCCAAAGATTGCATTAAGAAAATTTTGAAGCATGGCCGCTCTCTTATGAGTGAACAATTAGCATCAGTATTTGAACTCTCTCTTCTTTTAAGATCGGCATCCCCAAAATTAGTGCTTTATAGACAACTAGCTGAAGAGTCTCTTTCTTCTTTCCCCTCTGATGAAAGCAACTCAAACTATGTTGGTGGAGTCAATTCTGGAACGAATGAGAACTTGGAAACCAAACGATCAGACACTTTGCTTGTTGGTGTGAACCCAAAAAGTCCCGGTGGAAAATGCTGTTGGGTGGATACTGGTGGTGCCCTATTCTTTGATGTTTCAGAATTGCAAGCGTGGCTTCATAAGCCTGCTGAAATGTAAGTTGCAAGGTTTCAGTTTGCAATGATGGTTCCCTATGTATTTGTTGTCTAGTTGTTGCAATTATCCTCTTAAACTTTTATTATTGCTTTTTACATGTTTTTATTATTATAATATTATTAGTTCTGAGATATATTTACCAGTATTTTGATCTTTGTTTTTGTTTCATGTTTGACAGGGCTGGAAATGCATTTCAGCAGCCTGAGCTTTTTGATTTTGATCACATCTATCCTGATTCAACTCTTGGCAGTCCAGTTGCTATTCTGTATGGTGCTTTTGGAACTGAATGCTTTAGTGACTTCCATGCCGCCCTCATTGAAGCTGCCAAAAAGGTTCACTGCCGGTGTTACAATTTTTTTTTTGAAATCCTTTTTTTAGGAATTTATGATCAAATCTTTGTTTGCTAAGTATTTTGTATGCAATTTTTGTTACTTCTTAAATTTGTTATACTGTTCATTTGATAGATATGTACCATGCTAACTTTACACGTGAACTACGTGGATAGTATGTGCGTACTAGTGGCCATTCTTCCATTCTGGACGTTGATGCTCTCTCTGCTTCTATAACAGCATTTATTTTCTTGTACATAATAGTATTGTGGAACTTGTAAAAACAAATCATTCTAGAACACACAAAAAAACAGCTTCCATCAGCTGCTTCCTGTTTTGAGCTAATATAACGTTTAGTGAATTGATGGTTAGGTGATTTTGTTTTGTTAACTTTATTTGCCATTTACAATTTATTTTCTTGCATGATAGCTGCTGACAAATTATCAAATATCCTGCAGGGAAAAGTTAAGTATGTTGTTAGATCTGTATTACCTTCGGGCTGTGAAGCAAAAACTGGTCACTGTGGTGCGGTTGGAATAAGTGATTCCTTAAATTTGGGCGGTTATGGCGTTGAACTTGCTTTGAAGAACATGGAGTATAAGGCTATGGATGACAGCACAGTAAAGAAAGGTTAGAATGTTGTTATCGTGCTAGATTTCATTTTTTTTTTCCCAAGAGGCTGATTTCTCCAGTAGGCTTCATCAAGTTAACTTGTGCTGAGACTTTTAAAACTAAGATTTATATATAAACAACTTGTCTTTTTTGTATCATTAATCAATAAATGTCTACTCAGGGGAGCTTCATTCTTATGATAGGAGTTGCATTTCCTATCTATATAGTTTGTTTTTCCAATTTGAAGAGTTAGAGATAATTTCCTTACAGCGTGTTAGGTTTTAACTGCAGGTGTCACTCTCGAGGATCCCAGGACTGAAGATCTTAGCCAAGAAGTTAGAGGATTCATATTTTCAAAGATTCTGGTACGAAGTTTTGTTGTATTGTTTCCTCACATATCTCTTGTATCATTGTTCAACATATCATCTTGGACATGCAGTTGACTCGCATTTCAAATTTTCAATGTTAACATTTTATGCACCAAACATCCACATTGCCAATACAGAAGCAATGTGAACTTACGTCAGTTTCCACTTGCAGGAACGGAAACCTGAGCTTACATCTGAAGTAATGGCTTTTAGGGATTATCTATTGTCATCCACAGTTTCAGATACTCTTGATGTCTGGGAACTAAAAGGTATCAATCTAAGCTTCCTTAAAATCATTTAGACCATACAGTATCTAACACCGTTCTTTCTTTTAGATTTAGGACATCAGACTGCGCAGAGGATTGTTCAAGCTTCTGATCCGCTGCAATCGATGCAGGAAATTAACCAAAATTTCCCTAGCGTGGTTTCTTCCTTATCTCGTATGAAGGTAAAAGTTCATGTTATGTGTAAAGAAGTTTGAACATGAAGCACAGATAGAATTGTGAACGTAATATTAATTTGTACTCTGCTCTAGTGTAAGTTATCCTGTTTATACTCTTTAAATCATGTCATTCCACAGCTGAATGAGTCAGTTAAAGAGGAAATACTCTCAAATCAGCGGATGATCCCTCCTGGCAAGTCCTTAATGGCTCTAAATGGTGCTTTAGTCAACATTGAAGATATTGACCTTCATCAGTAATGCTTTTGCTCTCTTTGATTTCTCTTTCCATTTTTGTTGCTGAACTTTACCCTATTTTAGTAATTGTTTTTAAATTGGAACGTTGTGATCGCTGCTTTTGGCAACATCTTTCTCGAGCACTACTTATCTCAAGTGCTGTTACTTTTGGCTCATTATATCCATTTCATACTTGTGCTTTTCATGGCCTGTGGCGCTACAGCCTCATTTACTGGTCAATTTTCATGATTCCTGTTACAGAATTATTGCTTTTCTTCTCATTATTCTAATTTGAATTTGAATTTGTTCAATATTGAAAGTAAATTAGCTTTTAGGATTTTGATACAAAAGCTATCCCTTTGTTTTTGTAGGTTGGTTGACATGGTCCATCAGGAGCTATCATTGGCGGATCAGTTTTCAAAACTGAAGGTGAGTATGCTAGATCTTTCCTTTCTAGGCCAGAACACTTAGGATGATAAATGAACATTCTTTTAGAATGAATTAATGAATAGTATGGCTATTGTTAAGTTCCCCGAGCTTTATTAATAAATTAACCGGGGTAATAATATCAGATTCCAGAAAGCACTGTACGGAAGCTCCTATCAACTATGCCTCCTGCCGAAGCCAATTCATTCCGTATAGATTTTCGTTCGACTCACGTTCATTATCTCAATAACTTGGAGGAAGATGCTATGTATAGGCGATGGCGTAGCAACCTAAATGAGGTAGAGCAGTCTTTTTCAAGCCCGACTCAGCTTTTTCTGGAATACCAGGTTTTTAATGATATTTTCTGTAGATTTTGATGCCAGTCTTCCCTGGGCAATTACGTTACATTCGCAAGAACCTGTTCCATGCAGTTTTTGTGCTTGATCCTGGCACCACTTGTGGTCTTGAGGTAATTTTATGTGTACTTGCCAAATAATATGATTCCTATCGCATATTGTTGCTGTCAAAATTTGTTCACTATCTTTGTTATTGGAATATCGCAGTCTGTTGACATGATTACATCATTATATGAGAACAATTTTCCTATGCGGTTTGGAGTGATATTGTATTCCGCAAAGTTAATCAAGAAACTAGAAATGAATGGCGATGAACTCCATTCATCTGAGGATATATCCAGTTTGGTACGTTTTCTTTTTTATTTTCGTTTTACATTTTCATCTGCCTTCTCTTTCAGACTGATGTGCTGTCAAGTTTCTTACTATATTTGGTTTTTGCTTATCAAAGTGGCCTTTTGCTTATATAATCCACTGGCAGAATGCTGTTTCACAGATATTGTTCTTGACCCCTTGTTTTGCAGATAATTCGTCTCTTCATTTATATCAAGGAAAATCATGGGGTTCGCAGAGCTTTCCAGTTCTTGAGCAATGTATGGGTTTAATCCTTTTTTTTGTTACTTTGGTGCCACAATGTTGTTGGGCAATGTTTGTGCTTGTTGCTTGTCCAACCATGTGTGCATTAACTTAATTTCTGCAACATCCATGGATGAGCCTTTATATATGACAGAACGTTGTTGTACTTGTGTGGCAGGTAAATAAGCTACGAACTGAGTCAGATGCTTCTGCAGATGATGCTGTTGAGATTGAACATGTTGAGGGACCATTTGTGGAAACAGTATTGTAAGTTCCATAAAAATTCTATGGCTGATCTCACTGATCATCCGTGGCTTGGCACCGTTGATATGAACATTATTCTCGAATCTAAGTGAAGGTATAATTTAACTTAACCTTTTTTCGCAGACCAAAGGCAAGCTCTCCACCTCAAGATACATTACTAAAGCTGGAGAAGGAGCAAACTTTTAAGGAACAATCTCAAGAGAGCACCATGTTTGTTTTTAAATTGGGTCTGGCTAATTTGGAGTGTTCCCTCTTGATGAATGGACTTGTCTTTGACTCTAATGAGGTATTATTTGAGATTTCCTTGTTACCTGTCCTTAATTACTGATGCAAGTATCCTCATCTTTAACTTGCCAATTTTTTTCCTAGAACTTGTGCATTGTTTTTGTTTAATTGGTACGAAGTGTATTTATCTGAAATGTATTATGAGTTCTTGTGACTCCTACTTTTGTTTCATTGGATGCATTGCTGCTGTTCTTTGGGTTATAGTGTTTTCAGAACATTACATAGCTACGTTAATTTTGATCAGGAATCTGTTATGACTGCTATGAATGAAGAGCTTCCTAGAATACAAGAACAGGTTTACTATGGTCACATAAATTCTCACACTGATGTACTGGACAAGTTCCTGTCTGAAAGTGGTATCAGCCGCTACAATCCCAAGGTAATACATCTGATATTTAGTACAAATGTTTCGTCTACTCTAATTAAATCGTGTTTTGTTTGTGCTAATGCTTATTCTATAGCCAAGTATTTAAGTCTACATGTTGATGCAGATTATTGGTAACAGTAAGGTCAAACCAAGGATTGTAGCCTTGTCAACTTCTATTCTTGGAGGGGATTCAGTGTTAAATGATATTAATTACTTGCATTCTCCTAAAAGTAAGCAGAATTCCGAGTTATAAAACCGCTTTATTGATTATAATCTTGCTCAGTGCCCGAGTTCTTGGCTCCTGACATCTTGTTCTTTGTTGAAATGATTGCAGCTAACGATGATCTGAAGCCAGTGACTCATATTCTTGTTGTTGATATCAAATCAAAGAAAGGGATGAAGTTGCTTCGTGAAGGCATACAATACCTGGTTAGTTTTTGCAACCCAATTGCTAAATTTCATTTGCATTCTTGATTATGATTATGATCAAGATCAACCTCCCTTGATATTTTTATTCTGATGCAGATAGGAGAATCTAAAATTGGTCGGTTAGGTGTGCTTTTTGGTGCCAATGAAGATGCTGATCTGCCCACTCTGCTTTTTGTAAATGCATTTGAAATTACCGCAGACTCATACAGGTTTAGTAATTTTGAAGACTTTTATTGGCTATGCGGTTTATATGTTTGTTTGCTTTTCACATATATTTATTCATCTCAATTGATGTATTGTTATTTTATTAGTCACAAGGAAAAGGTATTATACTTTTTGGATCAACTGTGTGCATTCTATGAGCAAAACTACTTGCTTGCGCGAGCTGCCTCAGCAAGTGAAAAAGCCCAAGTATTTATAGATAAGGTCTCTGAGCTGGCCGTTGCAAATGAGTTACCATCCAAGGCCTTCAAATCTGCGCCTTCGGAGGTTTCTTTACATGATCTGAAGAAGCATATGAAGAAGGTAAGCTTCTAGATTCTCTGTTACTTTATCATTTCATACAATTTGAGAGGATATGCCTTGATTTTTCAGTATCTTGTTCCTATCTTACTAGAAAGTTTTGCTTTTGCAATATATGCAGGTCACACAGTTTCTGTATGGTTTACTTGGGCCCGAATCTGGTTTGAATACGGTGATTACTAACGGAAGAGTGAGTCTTCATATTCTCTATTCATGCATCTTTCACTCTACTTAGGGTTATTTCAAATTTTATTCAATATCTTTTTTTGATCGGAAATTCCTAGTCTAATCCCTAACCTTAACATAGGTTAACCCCGAAATGAGCTTAACTATGATTTTGACAGGTGACGTACCCTATTGATGAAAACACTTTTATGAGCCATGATCTAAACCTTCTAGAGTCCGTGGAGTTTAAGCATAGAATACAACATATTGTTGAAATTATTGAAGAAGTGAACTGGGGGGACACAGATCCTGACATGCTAACAAGGTTAGTTGGAAGGACACAGATCATTCCACATTTTTTGGGCATTGTTCGTGTAGAAGTCAGTTGCATTGACGACTTTAATTATGCTTTTTGCAGCAAATTTTTTAGTGACATTATTATGTATGTCTCATCAACAATGGCTACACGGGATCGGAGTTCTGAAAGTGCACGATTTGAGCTGCTAAATGCACAATATAGGTAAATAGTACTCTTTATTTTTGCTTTTTATTACAGGAGAAAAATAGATTTCATGTTCTCATTACCCTGTTGTTTTTCTTATCTATTTTTCCAGTGCCATTGTGTTGGATAATGAGAAATCTAGTGTTCATATTGATGCCGTTGTTGATCCTCTAAGTCCTTCCGGTCAGAAGTTTGCTTCTCTGTTGCGTGTTCTGGGGAAATTGATACAACCTAGCTTGAGAATTGTGCTAAATCCTCTGGTGAGACAATTTTCAAACATTTAGATTGTGCTAAATCCATCTATTGACAGGCACATTAACATTGTTATTGAATTTTTCTGCAGAGTTCACTAGTTGATCTTCCTCTGAAAAGTTACTACAGATATGTGGTACCAACAATGGTATGACCAAAACAACTGGGTTGATAGAAGCTAAATATTCGTGTCTTCATGCCTATTAATCGGTGCAATACATTGTTTACAGGATGATTTTAGCAGCCATGACTATACAGTAAATGGCCCCAAAGCATTTTTCGCAAACATGCCATTATCCAAAACTCTTACCATGAATCTTGACGTTCCTGAGCCTTGGCTTGTTGAGCCCGTTATTGCTGTGTATGTTTCTTTGCTCACTTGTATAAAACTCCACAATTTCTGTTTTTTTTTTTTAAAAAATTTTTTGTTCCTTTCTTATTTTGGTTCTAAATGTTTTAGGCATGATCTGGACAATATTTTGCTTGAAAACCTGGGTGATACAAGGACACTTCAGGCCGTGTTTGAACTTGAAGCTCTTGTGCTCACTGGTAACATATGTTTATTCAACTGTATACTGAAAATCGGTGTTTGATGTCATTTTTAGCACAAGTAAATAGCGAAAGTGGTAATTTTTATTAATCCCATTTATTAACCAGGTCACTGTTCCGAAAAGGATCATGATCCGCCTCGGGGACTGCAACTGATTCTTGGAACAAAGACTAGACCACACATGGTCGATACATCTGTGATGGCCAATTTAGGTTACTGGCAAATGAAAGTCTCTCCCGGGGTTTGGTACCTGCAACTAGCACCGGGCCGAAGTTCGGAGCTTTACATTTTGAAAGATGATGGTGATACTAGTCAAGACAACACATTGTCAAAACGCATCACCATAAGTGATTTGCGAGGTAAAGTAGTTCACTTGGAAGCAGTGAAGAAAAAGGGCAAAGAGCATGAAGCTCTATTGGTTTCTGACGATGATGACAAGTCAAGAGAAAAGAAAGTGAGTGCTTATTTCATAATATGAGAGTTTTACAATATGATTTGTAACTTGTAGATGCTTACATATGTTTTTTTATCCTGAATTATTATTATTATTATAGGGAAGTCGTGACAGGTGGAACTCTAATTTTTTTAAATGGGCTTCTGGTTTTATTGGTGGCAGTGATCAATCAAAAAGTGAAGTCACTGTGGCGGTATTAAAATCTAAACCTTCAAAAAAAAAAAATTTCTTTATTTTTTAGCACCAAGGTCTATATATCTTATTTTATTTTCTACCTAACCTACAGATAATAATATCTTTATCTTTTCCTTAGGATCACGCAACGGCTGATCGACGTGGAAAAACCATCAATATATTTTCTATTGCCTCTGGACACTTGTAAGTGTTAATTCCTTTTTTTCATTATTTATTATACTGTTAAAACTTTATATAGAAAGCGGAAGATATTTTATCTAAATTTCATACATTTGATTTATTTTTTTTGTGCAGATATGAACGTTTCCTGAAAATCATGATTCTGAGTGTTCTAAAGAACACCGAGCGTCCAGTCAAATTCTGGTTCATAAAGAACTATCTCTCTCCTCAGTTCAAGGTTGAACTCGTATGAATTGTTTATTTGTATCAAAGCTGAATAACTAACAAGATTGTCTTAACGTTTTTTTGTTCTGGTTATGAACTGAACACAGGATGTGATTCCACATATGGCAAAAGAGTACGGCTTTGAGTACGAGCTTGTCACATACAAGTGGCCATCGTGGTTGCATAAGCAGAAAGAAAAGCAGCGTATTATTTGGGCTTATAAAATTTTGTTTCTCGATGTCATCTTTCCTCTCTCTTTGGAAAAGGTAATTTATGCATGGAAATATAGTAAGAAATTGGACCGATTATTCCTCTAATCCTTAATTTCTGCAAAATATTCAAACATGCCTCTTATTTTTTGCAGGTCATATTCGTTGACGCGGATCAAATTGTTCGGGCCGATATGGGAGAGCTTTATGACATGGATTTGAAAGGGAGGCCTCTTGCATACACTCCGTTCTGTGACAATAACAGGGATATGGATGGATATCGGTTTTGGAGACAAGTAAATGCCATTGAACCGTCTTTCTTTTTTAACCCTCCTTATTCGAGTACTTCATTTTTATTCGATGTTTTTATTTGATTTACCAGGGTTTCTGGAAAGAGCATCTACGGGGAAGACCATATCACATAAGGTATGTAACTGCTTTTACTGAGCTAATGAACTTTTTCGATTTCGAGGAAGAGACGTGAGTTTGACTTTTGCTACGCTTTCTGCAGTGCTCTATATGTTGTTGACTTGAAGAGATTCCGAGCAACTGCTGCCGGAGATAATCTAAGAGTTTTCTACGAAACTCTTAGCAAAGATCCAAATAGTCTTTCCAATCTTGATCAGGCAAGTGCATATCAGCATTTTGATTAACCCGCTGAGTAGCTAATTGGAGTTTTGATTCTCTTCACACATTTTTGTTTCTGAATTAAATCTTTCTGTGAATATTTTAGGATCTTCCAAATTACGCGCAACATACCGTTCCCATCTTTTCTCTACCTCAAGAATGGCTATGGTGTGAGTCGTGGTGTGGCAATGCCACAAAAGCCAAGGCAAAAACAATCGATCTCTGCAACAATCCCATGACAAAGGAACCTAAACTGAAGGTAAATAAAAATCGTCCTCTCATTGTTGTCGTTTCTCGTTTCCTCTTTCAATTTCAGTATTCTGAAATGTCTATTGCCATATATTCCATCAGGGCGCCAGAAGAATAGTTGCTGAGTGGCCCGATCTGGACTTTGAAGCAAGACGATTCACTGCAAAAATCTTAGGAGAGGAATGCGAAGAAGAGCCTTCAGCATCGCCATTGACGATTGAAGAATCATCGAAGTCTGAGGTCGATAGTTCATCAGAAGACCTGGAATCGAAGTCAGAACTGTGAAGAACGTCACGATTTTAGGAAAAGATAATGCCTCAAATTTTGTAACAGTATCTTTAATTTATTAGTCTGATTTTCTCCAAGAGACTGAAAAATGAACAAATTAGTAACATAATGAATAGCAACATTATTTATTATGTTCTTTGCTTTGATTTGATTTGACTTTTAAGGATGTCCAGTTTGACTCCATTGGAGACACACCAGAAATGATTTGACATGAAGATCTTTTGTTTCTGAAAAAATAATAATGTATCAACTGAGTGACAGCCAAGGAATCTAAGTGTACCAAATAGTTGAAGTCTGAGTTGTATATGCACATATGTTCACCAATGCAGTAACAAAATATTTTCTTGTTTAAAACTGGTATTCCAAGTATATAAGAATGACAAGAATTCAAACAAAAGCATTATTAGTCTAGTTAGTGAGTTTTCTCACCTCCTTGAGGTCAGAGATTGGAGAATTGTTAAGCTAAGATATCGATTATGGACCAGAGGTATCAATTCTGTAAGAGAATCATTGTGGCAATGCATGCAAAAAAATTAAAGCAAAGAAAATGGTAATTGAGAATAAAAGTTCAACTTGGGCCATATTCCATGTTCAGTGAGCTCTCACACTCACATCAGTCTGGCCAAAGAGGGGACCAAAACCATCTTAGTTGCCCAATATTCCCCCTTTCTGCACTCTTAAATCATTATTTCTTGACTCATCGGAAATAGTATCCAAAACATTTTTGTTTAGGTTTTGACACCAAACTTCTGATTTCCTAAATATGCGATTATGTTCAATTTTGTCACCTATTAACAATGTCAGACGAAATGAATAGAATGAGTACTTTCAATACGAAATACTTAAGTAATACTTGGTGCCCATTAACCCAAACTCTTAGGGCTACTAGAACCCAAGCACACACTAAACCAAGCTTTGTAAGATCTCAAAGAGTACATATAAAGGTCGTATGTATATACTTGTACACATGCAACAAGAAGAGAAATTTTCAACAAGAACAAAATTAAGAAGGGTTATTTTATTGGGAAACCACTGTTAAACTAAAAAGTATAAATGATTGTTATGTACTGTTATGATCACTGTCAGGTCAAGTCAGATCACTGTCTGACTTTCATTGCTAGTCTTCCATTGTGGATCTACGTCGGACCATTATCGGATTGTTGAACCAATTTATTGTTCACATTATTTACAAATTTGCTACCGCAGAGATAATATAATATATACAATCCTCTAGTTTGGCCTTATCATAACGAAAAGGGTGGGTCAAAAAATTCTCACATAATTATTGTTATGCTTTGTGTGGATTCTTACAAGCACTTAGAGACATATATGCATATATATCTGTCCATTGAGAAAGCAAAGATCTTTATCATCACAAACAAAATCTTCAGTCCTCTGTGCATGCAGAGGCTGGTGCTCCCATTAGGCCCATCTCAACTTCTCTTCATTATTTTTTTTGGACCCACCACATTCTCTTCAAAACCCTTCAAATTTTGCCTTTTGAATAGAATCTATCACTTGAAAAGCTACCTTGCAAGGTTTTCAAGAACTGGGTTCTTGTTCTTCTTCAACATGGATCTCAAGTTCAGCTCTCCACACCATGACCATTGTTCTTCTAAGCCTCTCAATCTCAAGAATGTTTCCAAGCTCATCTTGCCTCCTCTGGGTGTTGCTACTCATCCTCAGAACCAGACTCAGTCCAGAGGTTGGATCATATCTCCAATGGATTCAAGATACTGGTATAGCTTTATTCTATCTCAAATCCTATATGCTTATGATGTTTCTGTTCTTTATATATAAGGTTTAGCCTTTCTCAACTTCTGCTAGAGTTGACCTGTTGGTCAATGAGCTCTCTTAATCTCTCTGAGGTTCAAAGAACACACACTTTTGTTGGGTTTCTACCAACTTTGGTTAGGTTAAGTCTCAAGTATAGAGCTCTCCTCTACATAAAAGTTTGACCCTAAGCTCAATTCTTGATATATTTAAAACCCCGAACAAAAAAACAGACTCAGATATAACAAGTATGAGGTCATTGACTCTTGATGTGTCGCAGGTGTTGGGAGACATTTATGGTGTTATTGGTTGGCTACTCTGCATGGGTCTACCCATTCGAAGCCGCATTCCTACGCTCATCTCCGAACAAACAACTCTACGTCGCCGACAACGTTGTCGACCTGTTCTTCGCCGTCGACATCGTTCTCACATTCTTCGTCGCCTACATCGACCCAAGGACCCAGTTGCTAGTTCGAAACAAACACAAGATCGCGAAAAGGTATGCACTTGACGTGGGTTCTTTCGATTCACGTGACCGGTGTTCGAGTTCTTGATCGATGGGCTTGTGAATAGGTATCTTTCGACATGGTTCTTGATGGATATGGCGTCGACTGTGCCGTTCGAGATGATAGGGTTCTTGGCCACGGGAAAGCTCAGGATCGGTCTTTCTTATTCTCTGTTGGGATTGCTCAGGTTTTGGAGGTTGAGGAGATTGATACAATTGTTCACTAGGTTTGGTTCTTGACGACTTTATTGTTTTGTTTTTGAAATCGTTTTGGTTTTGTATGTTTTGATTTGTTCTCTGTTTTTGTTTTCGTAGGCTTGAGAAGGACATACGATTCAATTACTTTTGGGTTAGATGTGCGAGGCTTCTTTTTGTGAGTGCATATTGTACTTGGTCCTGGCCCAATGCAAAACTCCTACGTTCTTTCTTTGGGCCTAGGTCCATAAAAAGTGGGCTTCGCCCAATATCAAATTCCCATTTTGGTTTGGGCTTGACTCCAAATATGAACATTCCCAAGACAAAACTCACAGTTTCTAGATTTGGGCCTAGGACCAGGTATAGTGGGTCTGGCCCAATACATAAGTCCCACTTTCTAGATATAGGCCTGGGCCTACAATAACCATGTTTAGCTCCCAATTTGGTTTGGGCCTGACTCCAACAAAAATGAGCATGGCCCAATACGGAACTCGCCTTTTCTAGATTTGGGCCTAGGCCTACTCAAACTATGTTTGGCCTAAATTAAACTCCCACTTGGGTTTGGGCCAGACTACATAAAAAATGAGAATGGCCCAATATAAAACTCACACTTTCTATATTTGAGCCTAGGCCCAATATACTCACTCAACTAATTGTGAGCTTGGGACATCCACATTCAAGATAGTGGATCTGAGCCTGGGCCCACCTAAAGTACGATTGGGCCAATACAATCACTTCCCTGATTGGACATGAAGATGATCCATGTTATGAATTTTGTACAGGTGACAGTGTTTCTAGTGCATTGTGCCGGGTGCGTATACTACATGGTAGCGGACATGTACCCTCACAAAGGCAACACATGGATCGGAACCGCGATCCCCAATTTCAGAGAAGCAAGCGTATGGATCAAGTACATCTCCGCCATGTACTGGTCCATCACCACCATGACCACCGTCGGCTACGGCGAAATGCACGCCGTCAACA
>JAYMSW010002126.1:0-14469 GCA_036897725.1 Erodium texanum | reverse complement strand
CGAGTTTCGAGGTCCCCGGTGCGATAAGTTGTTGTTACAGTGTATACTGATGCACTAATTGGGTTTTGTTGCGATGGTTTGCCATATATTCGTGTTCAAGTCAAAGTTGGTATAGAGTGATTAGGGAAGTTATTTTTTTTAATTATCAGGGATCAAATCCTTATAAAGACATTATTTTATTTGTTTAGTGCGTTCTTTGATCCGGCCCGTCTGTTAAGAGTAAGTCAAATGCGTCGCTAGTCACCGACGATTTCTTTTTTTGTCGCATTAAATCTGGAGTCCGTACATATAAAAAAGAAAAGAGAAGAACACTATTGTGTTGTAAACCTTATGCACTGATGTCAGAATTAGGGAACCATAAATATTTAGTGGAAGAAACTAAAACTCACTTGTCACATAACCTATATCAATGATCTGAAATTTATCAAGGGCTATGGGGGAAATGGTAGAGACTTCATGTAATAAGTATGAGGTCACTGGTTCTAAATATCTCGACAAATCAAACAAAAATTAAATTAAATTAAATTAAATTTTAACGATACTATGATTCAAACTTGAAACCTGATAAACAAAATATCATGGTAATGTGATTCAATAACACAATCCCTTAGTCTATTGTTTATTTCTTTTTCTTCCACCTCATTTTGGTGTCACTTTTATGCACACTACATATTTAATACATATATGATGAACAGATCATCACTAGTTGATTACTTGAATTAATAATTAGGATCTGAAAGCTCAATTAATATTCAATTGTTAACAAACTTGAGTATCATCTAAAAACTTTTAAAAAAATAATAAAATTCTTAGTTGTGAGCTCTGACTCTAATCTGCAGGAAGAGTCCACTTTGGCTAAGAGACAGGCGCACATGATATGTCCTGTGTGGGACCACAGAGAATCAAGGCTTTTATGTAGTGGGATAAGAAAGAAGTTGAAAAGCATGTATAAATTAGGAAAACAAAATAAAATACTTCAAAAAGAGTAATAAATTACTACTATTTATCTGTCAAAAATATTTTTGGTCAACTAAGGAAACAATATACTAGATTTGACAACCAATCACATACCTTAATGTTACTTACAAACAAGGTATTATTGTTCAATAGGAATAAACCTAAATTTTTAGATTTTCTTTTAATGTTAACGTCATATATTATATATCAATTATAAAAATGTATATACAGATTGATTGATCGTATAAGGCATATCAATAACATTGTAAACTCTAAATATGGTGGGAGTAACAATTCGTACAGCCACTACTGAATGAACATGGTTTGCATACCGTTTACCAATCAGACTGTACTAAACGGCACACCAGACACACACATAAGATAACCTAAGACAAGCAACATCACATAACATTATAAACTCTAAATATGGTGGGAGTAACAATTCGTGCAGTCACTACTGAATGAATATAGTTTACATACCGCTAAGCAATCAGACCGCAATAAACGGCCTACCAGAAGTACACATAAGATAACATAAGACAAGCAACACCAAATAATGTAAATAACAATTATATGACATTACAACAACAAATCTAGAGTTGTAATGTCATATATTACATCAACCGTAAAGATATACACATATCAAGTATTAAAAATACTAAACAGTAACATTACAACTCTAGATTTGGTATGAACAACAATATTCTTCTAGTCAATTTTGAATAAGTATGGTTCATGTATTGTTTAGTAACCAGAGCAGACAACATAAACTATTGACAAATAACAAATGATAAATGACAACTATATTGTTCCACCAACACCTCAACCCTACGAAAAAACAAATTATTTGATCATTGAGTTAACATTGATGAGTAAAATCTAGCTTTCATGTGAAAACTAAGTTTTATAATAAAAACCTGAGAACTAATCTAGATTTTTGAATTAATACGATCTAAAAGTTCAGATTTAAAATAGATTAATTAATAGAAAAATTACAAATACACTTAACTTTAGCTTTTATGTACTATAATTAATTTATAATTACCCTTTGCATTTTGGACGGTTGTATAGTTATTGTGTTTTTTTGTATCTAATATGAATTTATATTGGAAAAAAAATTTCCTTCACACGCAAGGCAAGAGTGGGTCGAAATAGTGGTGTTGGGGCATCTTTGGACCCAAAATGGATTTGCACGTTTTATTCTCTTACTTCTTCTTTTGTCTTGAAACCATGACTTACAAAAAAGAGAGTAAGTGGTAGCTATTGTGGCATTTGGCACTTGAGAATAAAAAATGATGCTATTTTGAGATGCGTATCATCATATTAATTTATATTTCAAGAACAATTTATAAAATACAAATTGAAAATTAACATTTTACATGATAAATTAATACCTGTAGAGGTTAATTTTATTTCTTCACGTACCCTTGTATCATTTCATGATAATATAGTTGATTTTTGAATTCTTGAGAAGTAAAATTGAGTTTTTATTTATTATTTATTTTTAAATAAAAAGAGGACGATCATATTAAAACAGAATAGATGATTAATGTAGATGTAAGGACAAAGAGAGGTGTCTTTGTCTATCCAAAGCCATGACCAGTCCCTATCTTTTCTTGCTTTCTTTAGTGAATGGCCCATCCACTACTCTCTCACTTGGACCGTATATTTTTGTTCTATACTTTGATCCAAGACCGGAGAAAAAAAATAGATCTATTTTCTTTGCTATTAGAATTGAATTCGTATCTAGTTCGTTCAATCTGTATTCGATCCATCTAGAAATTTAAGTTGATTGATGAAAATCGTAAGATGACTTATCAAATAAGTTACACGATCCATAGCTATCTAAACGTGCAATCTGATTAAAAAAACTCATGTTATGTAGAATTCTACACCTGAGATAATAGATAAGCTTTTGTGTCGTTGGGGTATATAGGATAACGGAAAATCACAAAAACTTGATACGTCGTTAAAATCTAATCGCAAGTTTTTTCCATGTATTTGTTGTGTTATGGTCTGATACGATGTTAAAACCTGATCGAAAAATTGCGTACTAAAACAATAGAGTAAAGAACTCGTTGCCATGATGGGGTTGCTGCTGAGAGCGGCGGGGAAGTAGTAAGAAGTTGATGGGCCAACTCTCTCTTACTCGGACCAAGCCCATTATCAATGTTGGACTGTCCTCATTTGATATTTTTGGTCTTCAAGTCCAATATACTGTGCTACACTACATTTCCGCTAGTTTAGTTTGGGCCTTATGGTTCCATGTTTTGTTTGGGCTGTAAATCAGAAGGCTGGCCTTTCTATTCGCGAGCCCGACCCGAACCTTGTCCTCAAAACTTTTTTTTTTTTTGAAAAGATCAAAACTAATATTTTACTCCCATCATGATTTCGATACTCGATATTGAATATGAAAATTTATTGTTTTTGAAATATATTTATTGTAATCTTAAGAATGATAATGAGACGGGTATGAAACGAGTTTTATATTAGTAAACATGATAATTTTCAACACAACTAGATAAGGGTGGAACTAAGTATTTAGTTGAGGATATTCTTTTAAAAATCGTTAAATATATTAGAATATCAAATACATCTCACAATAAATTGTGACCCGAGTTTTTAAAATACGTTAGAGAAGTTTTAAGCAAAAAAAAAAAAATGTTTTGAAGTAAAAAAGGGTCAAACATGCAACAGATTTTTAAACGACCACAATTTTTTTTATACGAGCTCTGATTTAGGCACGTAAGATATCTAATCGAAAATAACTGAAAGCTCTATGATTTTATAGTACTTTTTCAATTTAGTGTATTCTCGAGAATACCCTGTACCTCTCTAAATCCACCCTTGTCACTCGATTTACTCACATCTTTATTTCAATCGGATACAAAAAAAAATATCTTATTTTTAAAACGCAAAAGAATATCCAAAGACATGTAATGTTATCTTATCCAAAGCGTGAGGACGACCCAATAGAGCAATCCTCTACAAAAACAATTTGCTCGAGACCTTATCTCTCCATCTCATACCTTCTTTCTTCGTGCAGAGTTCTTTTTGTGTGTTTCTCAACGAACCTCATCGTCTACATTCTAATGCCATTGCTACATTTCTGAGGTCTTGCAATTCTCCATGGCAGCTACTGCTACTGTATCGTGTTTCTGCTCCTTTTCTTCCATACCCACCTCCAAATTCAGAGCCCCAAATAAGCTGCCCACCATTACCGGCCAGATACGATTTCCCGCTAGCTTCCTCCGCCACCATAGCAACGTTAATGCCGGGTCTCGGCGCTGCGTGGCCAGGTCTTCCTCTCAATTTGATCCTCGGCAATCTCAGCTCAACTGTGAACAGGTATGGTATTTGGATCATTGACTTCCGCATATCTTGAACTGCTCGTATACTTGAGAATTAGAAATCTGAAAATGGATGTGGACCTAACTTTATCTGGACATAACTGCATTTGAGTCTGTTTTGGTTTGTGGTAATGTTCTTCAATTCTCAATTTTTAGGTTTCTGAAAGAGCATTTTGTTAAAAGATCATCATATAGCCGTGTCTTTGAGTCTGTCTATTGTCAGACAGTGTAATGTATGAATTTGTTCTTGCCCACGATTGTGCATGATATTTTTATCTGAAATCTGATTGTTTATTTTGGAGGTTTATCTGAAATTATAACAACTTAATCTTTGTTTATCAGAAAAGAGGGTCATTTTCCCTCAAGGAATGTGCCATTTCCATAGCTTTGTCAGCAGGGTTGGTTCTAGGAGTGCCTGCATTAGATTCATCTGCTAAAGCTTATGCAACGACCCCTGTGTTGCCTGATGTGTCTGTATTGATCTCTGGACCGCCCATTAAGGACCCGGGAGCATTACTGAGATATGCTCTGCCTATCAACAACAAAGCTATAAGGGAAGTTCAGAAGCCTCTTGAGGACATTACTGATAGTCTCAAGGTTTCTGGATCGAAGGCACTTGACTCCGTGGAGAGAGTAAGATTCTATCCAACGGATTTTATACATTCATATGATGGCATTGCCACTCCTTAGTATTGATTTCCATAGTCCGCGTCCTGACTGAGATGATTTTTGTGTCAAATGTAGAATGCAAGGCAGGCGTCGCGAGCCCTTAAGCAGGGGAAGACATTAATTGTATCGGGGTTAGCTGAGGCAAAGAAAGACCATGGAGTGGATCTGCTTGACAAGTTAGAAGTTGGATTGGAGGAGCTCCAACAAATCACCGAGGACAGGAGAAGAGATGCAATAGCACCTAAACAGAAGGAACTGCTCCAGTATGTTGGAGGGTAAGTACAATTTTAGAATCCGTATGTGAAATAATGTATTGTTATGTAGCATGAAAACCTCATCTCTATGCAAACTCAAATTTGAGGCAACAATGCAATAGGCATATAATTCTAGGCTTAGAAGATTCTGACCTAAAAATATCTGAAATTCCCTTGGACCTCCTAGAAGTTTTCTTTCGATATAATTGCAATTGCTAGTGGGATGAGTGATGAAAGATGATATATGAAATTAGAACACATTTGAAGTTTCAGTACACTGATTATCACAATATCTTACCATGTGAGGATTTCTCCTTGCATTAAGAGTGTATTATATATGCATGATGTATGAGACAAATATGTTGTCTCTTCTTTTTTATCAGCAATTATATAAATGTATCAAGATTTGGGCTCAAGGTCACCCCTTATGGCTTATGTACAAGGGAGATCTATTTTTGCCACTTGGCCCAACAAGAGTTGGTGAGAGATCTGTGAGGCCCAACCGAAGGTTGGAGAGAAATAAAGCTTCAGAAATACTGCTGATGGGACTTGAACCTCGGTCCCATGGACCCAAGTTCAAGTGCTTGACCATGGTTAGGTTGTGTCTTAATTAGCTAAAAAAACTTGGGAAGAACGGATAGAAGTGGATATGCTTAAGATAAAGTATGCTCATATATACCCTTGTTATTGACTGCAGCTGAGATCTTCGTGGGGCATTGGGTTTCTGCAGTGTTGAAGAGGATATGGTGGACAGCTTCCCGTATGAAGTGCCAGAAGAATACCAAAGCATGCCTCTTTTGAAGGGCCGTGCAGCTGTGGATATGAAGGTCAAGGTTAAGGACAATCCCAATGTAGATGAGTGTGTGTTTCATATAGTCTTGGATGGCTACAACGCCCCGGTGACTGCGGGGAATTTCATAGACTTGGTGGAAAGGCACTTCTACGATGGCATGGAGATCCAAAGAGGTATAATAAATCAAATCAAGTATTAACTATTCTGCTATTAGCATCAAAGTGGGTCTTCATGTGGCGAATCAGAACTTCAATTTTTTTTATCTGTTATAGAGTAATGTGATTGAATAAACGATAATGTGACCCTCAAAATCCTAAATTTGGGAATTGGACAAAGTCAAAATATATAGTGGTTCTTATATAGTGATTACTTGCAAGACATCCATCTTGGTTTTACCTCTAGTGACCTTTCATAGAGACGACAAATTTACATATCTTGCAAGCTTGGCCTTATATGTTCCCTAAATCTTGCTGCAGCGGATGGGTTTGTTGTTCAAACTGGAGATCCTGAAGGACCTGCAGAGGATTTCATTGACCCTAGCACAGAAAAACCCAGAACAATACCATTAGAGCTCATGGTGGAAGGAGAGAAAGCACCTGTTTATGGTTCAACCTTGGAAGTACGTAATCTCTCTCTCTCTAAAATCTAGTATCGAAGTATATCTTCATATTCACTTGAATCTCACACTTTACATGTGGTCTGTGTGTTTCAACAGGAGCTTGGCCTATACAAGGCTCAAACAAAACTTCCTTTCAATGCTTTCGGAACAATGGCCATGGCCAGAGATGTAAGAACTTGCATTTTTCCGGATTTTTATTTCCTTGTGTTCGCACAAACATGCTGTGTCCTATAATACCCAGATGCTGATTTGTTTCGCTTTCATCATAAACTGACAGGAATTTGAGAACAATTCAGGATCAAGCCAAGTGTTTTGGCTTTTGAAGGAAAGTGAACTAACTCCTAGCAATGCCAATATATTGGACGGCCGCTATGCAGTGTTTGGTTATGTCACTGAAAACGAAGACTATTTGGCAGATCTCAAGGTCGGCGATGTCATAGAGTCGGTTCAAGTTGTCTCTGGCCTGGAGAACCTTGTCAACCCGAGCTACAAGATTGCTGGTTAGATCTCATCTACTATTCATTTGTATCAAGTGTTGTGCACTCTTTCATGTCAAGAAAGCTCAATACCAGAATCAATTGAGAATGTATTCTTTGCAAACAATGCTGACATTATATATCAGATCATTTTGTTTCATCAACATCATTTTTGTTTTCAAATGAATAATAGTGTTCTCATATTCAGAAGGGATAAATGCAAAAACATGCTGTATACAATTGCAAGTTGTTATTTTCCACTTTTTTAATTGTAAAAAGTTACCTGCCAATTTTTTGCGTCGTTTGTTAAAATCAGTCAAAACAGGCCGAAAATAAGTCACGTGTCGGTGCATCCCCTTTCTTTTTTTCTAAATGTCATAATTGTCCTTGGAATAAAAAGTATTTTTTTTTCAATTTTTTTAATGAACTTGACAAAAAATTGAAGGGTATTTTTTGTCTTTTCACTTTGTTGTTCGAGAACTGGATTTAACTGAACATCATATTAATTGAATATCAAAGCTCATCTTACAGAACTGGTTTTGGGACGAACCACACCCAATGTGATATACAATCCTCTAGTTTTTTTCTTCTCTCTTGTAAATAGGAGAAAAGACAGAGGAAAAAGAAGAAAAGCTTTTACAGAACCATGGCACAGAGTACACAGACTGATACATAAAGCCTCCATGGCTCTGTACTACTAAATCTCAGGCTCTTAAATCTCTCCAAATCCTAACTGAACTAAATACAAATCTGATGTCAAGAATTTTGATAACTCTTAACAGTGATATACTTTATTGTTCATGGCCCTCGATACCTGCGAAAACAAAGGCAGCCCTGAGGCTGATCATGAGGGATCATACCTCCGCCTCTCGATGTGTCTATGGCTTCCAACAAAGTCACTACCTCATCCATCTCTGGCCGCTTATCTGGGTTTGCATCCCAACATCGCTTCATTACATTGGCCAGAGAGCTCGGGCAGCATCGAGGTATCTCTGGTCTCAGATTCTGCATAATCACACACAAGAAAAAGGTTGTTCTTCCTATGTAACAAAAAGTAGAGATAATTGCACCCAAAAAAAATGCATGTACTATTCACTCTTTGCTGATCATAACTTTCTTCTTTGATAATGGCAAAAAGTGCTTGCACTTTTATTTTTGTTGCAATTTGTTCCGATTTTGCCCTTGAAGTTTTATATCGAAAAACAAAAAATCCAGAATTTTCACCACCCTTAATCTTCTTCCTCTATGTACTAGAAGAAAATTGAGGAAGATGAAAATTCTGGATTTTTTTACCTTTTAAATTGAAAGGGTAAAATCGTCATATTTTTACCGTATTTCTCCAACTAAAAAAAAGTTATGTACCTGGCGGACAACAGCTGAAGTCACTTCCGAAAAACTGAGATCAGGGTATGGCATGTCACAGCAGTATATCTCCCACAAGCAAATGCCAAAACTGTACACGTCGCATTTCCTATTATACGGATTGCCATTGAGAACCTGTCTCATCCCCAAGTTATCAGTTATCGGTTAGAACGAGGTACTATGAATTTTTGTATTCGAGTTCATATATATAGCTGCCATTCTGTTCAATAATCAGAAGATGCAAGTTTTGTGTTATATAGAACTAGGAGTAAATTGCACATAATTACCTTCGTGAATTGCCCACAAACACGTGAACCAAATAGTATATTTTCCAGACACATGACCACCCTTGTGAATTTTGACATGTCATCATCGTAGAAAGTAGACGGAAACCGTCAAAATTTACTATAGGGTCATGTGTTTATGGGCAATTCATAAAGGTAGTTATGTGTAATTTACCCTAGAACTACTTAAAACAAATAGAGTTTGTACCTCTGGAGCCATGTAACCAAGTGTTCCGGTCTCTCCAGTCATGTCATGAGGATTCGAAGCCTCCATGCGAGCAACCCCAAAGTCAGCTATTTTCACAGTCCTTGTCTTGTCCAGAAGCATGTTCTCGGTTTTAACATCTCTGTGGACAATCTTCTGTGAATGAAGATAGCTCAACCTATCAAAAAAAAAGACAACTTCTTTACTTTGCATATAAAAGTGCAGAAACCTAAAAAATCCAAAAATAAACTGATTAAGATGGGTATAAGAATTTGACCCTCGTGCGAGATCTAGTGCCAGCTGGACAACTACTTTAAACGCCAGCTTCCTTCTCCGGTTCTTGATGAGGTAAGATTTCAGAGCACCTCCAGGGCAATACTCCACTACAACACAGCACATGTTACTCGGCATGCCTATTTGACCGTTATCTGATTGTATGTTTAGATCAGATGTGCCCATTGTCGCCCCTATGAACTGCAAAAAGTCAACGCCCTTTAGAACACGAATCACCATTAAGATCCATAAGGACTCCACAAATCATAGGCTAGTAAGTTCCTTCATCAGAATACGGATAAGGTGGTTGTATAACAGGCAACACGTGATCCTGAGCTTTCTTTTTCCCGCTTTTTCAATTAAATGTTATCATTTACATAATTAAAACATAAAGGACATTAACAAGCTACTTTAACTAAAACTTGTGAACAAAAAAGTTCCAGGGCTTTGGAGATTAAAGATTACCTTAGTTACGTTAGGATGCTCGAGCTTATGCCATACGGCTACTTCTTGTGTAAATGCTGCTCTGAGCGAAGCTATTTCAGCATCTGACCTGTGACCTTCTTCTCCCCAATCAAGAAGCTTAACTGCAAAAAAATAGGAACTTAACAGATAATTAAAAGCTCAAGGAAGAGTATATAGAGGGTTTAGCAAACAAAACTCCGATATAACATGAAATGATCAATGAAACTGTGATAAATCCCAACTAAACTAAACTTTTGAGTTAAAGATTACAATTTGGATAGGAGGATCGAAGATGGCCCACAAATCGGATAGGACTTGCTTAGTTGAAAATAATGGCTATGTCTCTTCCTCAAACTTTGCTCCAAAAAGTAAAATATAGGGGATGAGTCCAAATCACTAGTAACAAGGGCACATGAAAGTTCAGAAAAGAAGAAGTTATGGAAGTTACTGCAGCTAGCTGCCAATTCAACCAGTTCCCGTGAATCACGGATATTGTGAGGTTGAGGTTTAGATAATCCACAAGGTGAAAGCTAGTAAAACATAGGCACTAGCTACAAGAAGGAGCTCTCTATCCATGGATGAGCCTGGTGCAGAACAACTGAACAAGATCTAAGAGCACGGATCTAAGCTACTGTTTCAAGTGGCTGGTTTTGCAAGAATTTAAGCAGAAAGTGAACGATTTTATCCAACACAAATGAGCAGAAACACTACACAACTTCAGTGAGGACTCAACAACGAAGAAAGCATGTGACTTTCTTAGCATCTTAACAACATTTTCAAAGTAAAAGGAGTCTCACGCCCAAAACTAAGTGGTTGCCTAAGTTTGAATTGTGAAGCCACCATTGTTAAATGTTAAGTGCTTTTACACTCATCACACACCTCAAAACTATAAGTGAACATGAACTATACTTGAAAAAATCTTCTTAGCTATAGAATGGTGCCAAGAAATGTCTCTTCCAATATGCCAAATTAATAGTTCTCTATATATGATTCAAATGTACCAAATACTCAGTAGCATAAAAAAATCCCTTTGAGGCAACCAAAAACATATTTGCAATGAGATTGAGTAGCTTCAAAAGAATGATTAACATCTAACATGATGTGGGTTATGGTTCTTATGTCAAATCAATGCTAAATCAGCATAAAGATGGCACCTTGAGAAATGGGTGGCTAAAAAAAATGTGTTTTTGACGATCCAGAAACCCAGAAATGAGTGGAGTAAATGTACCAGCAACATCTAAGCCGTCGTATATGCCGCGATGAACGGTGCCGAAGGTGCCGCGAGCGATGACACCTTTGATCAAGAGCTTGGAGGGATCAATCTCCCACTCCTGCCTCGTCCTGCTCCTGAAATTGTTCATGTTGTTGGGTCTCTCCCTCTCCTCTTCCTCTTCCTCTCTCTTCTTGTTCTTCCCCATGGTCCATGCCCTGCTCAGGTGCCTCTGCAGCTGCTCGTCTAGCCTCTTCAGATCTATCTGATCCGCCCTCACATCCCCTCCTCCTCCTCCGCCTCCGCCTCCGCTCTCACTCTTCTCCTTCATCTCTGCAAAATCACGAAATGGCCCAAAACTGAACCGAACTAGAAAAAAGACACACTCCTAAAGAAGGAGCACAGCAACTGAGAGATGGGTTTTGGCTATTGTGGTGATGGTGATGGTGATGATAAAAATGGTGTCTTTGGTGCTCTGGTTTGTGCTCTACTACTTGAAGAAGCAACAGAGAGAGAGAGAGCAAATGTTGCTGCTACTGCTACCACTGCTGTGACTAGAAATACAAGAAGCACAAGCTTTTTCTTTTCTTTCTCTGTCCTCCTCATCTCTATCATCCATGTGGGCACATGGATTTTCTCTGAGCACGACATGTGTTTCTGACCCATCTCTCCAGCCTCTGTAAAAATTTGATTTTTATATCATCTCATCACTTCTTTATTCATTTCCATTGATGGGTTAATGCTCTTTTGCTCTTTTCTATTCAAAAAGTCCAGACTTGGAAGTTGAAAGAAATATCTGGTGATTAGGATTCTTAGCATTATCTTACTGAAACATTAATCTAGGTTTCAGTTTCAACATTGTATTATTTGACATTGCATATAATTGTTGCTACAAAAGCAACATCTATAAACAACACATCACATGAAAAGTATATATATGGTTTTACAAACAGCCATATATATCTCTGGTACCCACTAGCAAATGAGGTTCATGAACATAATATTTATGTATTTTTGAGATGACATAAATTGTTTTTATGTGGTTATTGTTGGGTTTGTGAGCTAATCATAGGACAAAGCATCGTGGGTACGGCACGGATGCGACCTCTAATGTCATGATTAGTTGTAAACTCATTATTGACCAATTTGCACTGAATCTCCTTCTTTTTTTTTTATTTTTTTTATCATATTTCAAAATAAATCAATCAAACACCTTGTAATAATTTTTCTTTTAAACTTCAATTTAACTCAAAACTTATATTAATTTATAGTTTCAAGATTTTTGTCACATTCTAGCGTTTGTCGTGAAACGTATGAAATTATGTTGATGTCTTTTATCTATTGATTTAAGTTTTTATATTGAATCGAATTTTAATATGATATCAAAGTTAATTAGGTTTGACCCATGGTATATCTGTTACTTTCACTTGTGGTTTTCTGGTCCATATGCAGATGTCTAGTAATCTTGTTATAACTCACGTGTAGAAAGTCAGTCTTATACACGAGAGAAAAATGTTGAAGTATATCCTACGTCGAAAGTATGTGAATATATGTACCGCTTAATAAATATATCTACTAGCTTGAGTTTTTTTTAATTATATTGAATCGAATTTTAACAACATAATCATGTGTAAAACAGTCTTTCTCCTATCGCTATCTCTCTATCTTATGTGCCTCATATATTGTATTATAAATTACAAGGGAATATTGTTCAATAGTTATTAAATGATGATACAATTTATGTATTTTGAACTTAAAATATATATTTTGAAGGGGATTGATTCGGGTTGCTTCCTTGGACCAATATTAAGCAATGATGTTAGTGCTCAACATTTGTGTGCTACCGAAAGTGTTGAAGATGAAACTGTGTCCTCTCTAAATGCAATAAATGAATGAAGACATGAGGTTAATGGATTCGAGATGCTCCATAAATTATGGCTCTCATGTGTTTTCCATGTTTTTATTTATTTATTTATTTTCCAATAATAAAAAAATCCAGATGCTTCCGACGGAAACAATTGAATGCTCCCAGATGGAATCCAAATATTAAAATCACATTTTTTTAAAAAAATGCTTGGATGTGGTCCGTACTTGTCTGACTTCTTCAAAGTCCTCTGAGCTCATTGAATAGTTTTGTGCCGATTAAAGTTCTTAATTGTATATGATATGTTGGTTGCCCCATTATTGCTTAATTAAAATATGATCCATCTACTTTCTATGGGTTAGAAGTACACTTGTTAGATGTAATAATAATGATCTATGATCACATGTAACTGACATGATTGAACTTTAATGAGAGGAGTTCTAATATGTAAATGTTCTCAACTCATTTAGATTTTTTTAGCAACCGAATACAATCATGGCCAAAATAATGTATCACGGAAGATATATGTACAACCACTTAACGAATATGACATATCTAATCAGTCGAAACTGGCACAAAAACCGACTGCATAGTTGCCAATGTAAATGTTCTCGGCTCATTGAGTTGATTTGTGCCGATTAAGACTATATTGCCAAGTTCTTGACTATATATGATGTGTTGGTTGCCCCCATTACTGCTGAAAATATGATCCATCTACCTTCCAAGGGTTAGAAGGACACTTGATAGAGATAATAATGATGATCGGTGATCACATTTAACTAATAAGATTGAACTTTTAGAAGAAGAGTTAAGTAAATAAATGTTACTCGATTAAGATTTATATAGTGTATGACTAAATTTCTATACATATAAAAGGGTCACACCAACATTTCGTGACTCCTTCCTAGCTTCATTTGTCTTGATTCTGTCTAACTACATCTTCTTGGTTCCCAGTTTGTTTTGTTCTAGCCTATGTGTTCTTTTGTATAATTTTTTTTGTATTAAGGGTTGGTAAAAGTCAATCTTAATTATGTTTAGATAAAGAGATACTACTACTTGACTTTCTTGATTACTATCAAGATTGATGTATCAAATGACTTTTCTTATGAACCATCTTTTGTATAGAAAAAGAGCTCATAAATGTCACTTGACCCCACTTTTTATAAGAGAGAGAGTCCCAACCAGAGTGGAAGAAAAAACACATGAAGAAATGAAATAAGTGGTGGGTAAATGATACCACCGCTGGGACTCAAACCCTGATGCTTTGGTATCATTTTGTTATTTTTGTTTTTGGTGGTTCAGGCGGTTCCCACCCGAGAGCTCCTGACCCTTAGAGCAAGGCTAACAGGAGGCTGTGGCTGGTTCCAGCCCTGCTTAGCGCCGACACTAGCCCTACTTTCCCTTGCCCAGCACGATTCTAGGGCTAGCTTGAGCCAACACTGGTGCTTGGGCTAACGTCAGCCAGCACCGGTGTTAATGCTGGCGCCAACGCAACCCTCTCACCTTTCCTCTATCCTCTCACCTTCTCTCTCCTTTTTTATTTTTATTTTTTTTATTATTTTATTAATAAACAATAACATCTATTTTTTAAAATAAATAAAATTATTCGTAGTACTGCCAACACCACCATTATTCTTGTTTTGGGCCAGCACCAATGCCAGAATTGCCACGCGGGTCCACTTCCACCG
>JAYMSW010002125.1:0-14470 GCA_036897725.1 Erodium texanum | reverse complement strand
CTCTCCCTCGTAAGGGTTTTCGGGGAACATCAATTTTTTTTTAAATATTTTAAAATAAAAATCTGATAATTTGATTTTTGTAGGGTTGGTGTTGAGTTTTAGGGATTAGTTTAGGGTTGGAGATTTTTTAGGGTTAGTTTAGGGTTGGAGTGTGCTTTTTATGGATTAGTTAAGTGTTAGAGTTTCATCATAGGATTAGGTTTAAAATTCGAGGGTATTCTCGTCATTTTTGAAAAATAAACAGTAAACTAACAGATTTTTTGACAGGTTTTCTAATACTGTAAATTTTCGGATAACTTAGGGTGTCCTCGTGTAAGTTTGAACATTTGGGTGTCATGTGAAATCGGCCAATAGGTTAGGAGTGCATTTGTAAATTGACCATTAAATAATTAGTATACTATTTGAAAATATTCTGTTTTTAGAAAGAACAACGAAAAGGAAATAGAAATGGCTCTGCTTTTTGTACTGATTTTGGGCAGATAAAAACAGTAAAAATAACGGTCATCTTCTTCAGAGACAGTCGATGGGTGTGAAGGAGCGTCCAGTTGCTGTCTCGAGGTTGAAGAGAGAGGACTGTCTCCGCACCAAGCACGACTCGCACTTCTCCAATTGGAAGGTTCCCATTTCTCGATCCCTCTCCTGGGTTTCAATTTGATCTCAAATTTATCTTCAATTTATCATTTTGCCCCAAACCTGAAGGAAGTTTGAATCTCTTGACGTGTAAATTTGCTACCTTTAGCTTAATCTCGCCCCAAATCTGAGTGAAATGAATTTCTTTTTAGCTGATCTGAGTTGGGTTTTGGTTATTTTGTATCTAGCTGTTGATTTTGCTGCTCATTACCTGAAAAATCAGTTTCATTTATTTGTGACTCTTGCCATGTTCTTTATTTAGGGCTTGTGATGGATTTAGATTTGTTTAGCTTTCTGGGTTTTGCATGTTTGTTCTTTTTAGGTCTCATATATGATGCTGATGTGAGTCTGACTTTTGGTGTAGAAGATTGATTACCTTTATGAAGTGTAGAGTGCAGAAATGAATTGTGAGAACTATCTGCAGGTTTCAATTTATTCACAAATTCAGCTGCAATTTATCATTTGCCCCAAATCTGAAGGAAACTTGAATCTTTAGACAT
The DNA here is from genome assembly GCA_036897725.1 of Erodium texanum. Lineage (NCBI taxonomy): Eukaryota > Viridiplantae > Streptophyta > Magnoliopsida > Geraniales > Geraniaceae > Erodium > Erodium texanum. The sequence goes on along the minus strand of JAYMSW010002125.1, from coordinate 13,340 downwards.
GTAAATTTCATACCTTTTGCTTAATCTTGCCCCAAATCTGATTGAATTGACTTTCTTTTTAGCTGATCTCAGTTGGGTTTTGGTTCTTTTGTATCTAGCTGTTGATTAATTGCTCATTTCCTTCGAAATCAGTCTCATTTATCTGTGACTCTTGCCATGTTCTTTATGTAGGGCAATTGATTTTTCCACGGTCTTCGATTTCTGGATTTTTCCATGTTCTTTGCCTTCTGCTTAATCTTCCCCAAATCAGAGTGAATTGAGTTGCTTAATCTCTGGGTTTTGGTTGTTTTGTGTAGCTGTAGATTTTGCTGCTCATTTCTGTGTGAATCTTGCTATGTTCTTTATGTAAGGACTAGTGATTTCTGTAGTTTTCTGGGTTTTGCATAATTGCTCTGTTTTTGGTCTTATATATTGAATAAAGGCCACATACAGACGACACATGAAGGAGAGTGTTGAGATATTATGTAAATTTCCTACCTTTTGCTTCATCTCCCCCCAACTGAGTGAATTTACTTTCTTTTCAACTGATCTCTGTTGGGTTTTAGTTTTTGTGTATCTAGCTGTAGATTTTGTTGCTCCTTACCTTTAAAATCAGTCTCATTTCTCTCTGACTCTAGCCAAGTTCTTTATCTAGGGCAATTGATTTTTTTCCGTGATCTTAGATTTTCGATTTGTGTAGCTTTTCTGGGTTTTGCATATCTGTTCTCTTTTTACTCATATATGATGCTGCTATGACCTATGGTGAAGCATAGAGTGCAAAAATGAATTATGAGAATTTGTAACTTTGGTGTTTAGATTTATGTTTTTTTCTTGTGTGTGTTTAGGTTCTTGTTGGGCCATTGGATTGGAAAGAGTACTCAGTCAAGACCGAAGGAACTGAGAGGTACAGAGTTCACAACCTCCCTCCAAGCTCTGGTTCAGGCCCAGGAGTCTATGAGCTTGGTATAGCTGTGCCCTTATCTCCCAATGCTTCTGGGCGAGATGTAGGCAAGCTTGACCAGCACCGCATTGTTGTAGCCTACCTTGGGCAAGCTGAAAATGTAAGGTCACGACTTCAGCAGTATGGTCGAACAGGAGCTCATTTGGGTAAAGGCTCCTCCATTGCTTACCCAAATGACTGTAAAATAGGATCATCTCTCTCTGGAGGTCCCGGATTGTTCGAGACTGTGTTCTCCAAAGGGTACTTCATTGTATACAGATGGACTCCTGTAAGTATATGCTCTTCATTCCGATGTGCCCAGAACATTTTAATTCGATGGTTTATCGAGTTCTTACCTGTGGAGAATTACATATATGGATAATCTCACTCAGCTACCCTTAAGTATGCACCTTTCTCGACTAACTACCCCTAAGTTTTAAAAGTTTTTGACAACCCCCAAGTTTTTATAGTATTAGTTTACCCAATTCTGTCAACTTTTGGGTGAAAATGACGAAAATACCCTTTATGAGGGTATTTTTGCCATTTCAAACCTAAAATTTGACGGAATTGGGGTAAAATGAGATTAGAAGAACTTGAGGGGTTGTCAAAAACTTTTAAAACTTAGGGGTAGTTAGTTGAGAATGGTGCATACTTAGGGGTAGCTGAGTGAGGTTATCCCTTATATGGAGTTCTTAATTCGGGAAGCTTTATGCAACCCTTATCTCATTTCTTGAATGTTGAACAGATGAAGAGCAAGAGGGAAGCAGAGGAAACAGAAGCTCGACTCCTGAAAACATTTGATTATGCATGGAATAAAGGCAGTAATGGATCACGCCGCCCCGATGATATCCTTCAGAAATTGGATGAAGTTGCTTCAAGCAACACATTGTTTATTAAGTTATACAGCAAGCTGCAACGTTTCAGTCAGAAGCAAGTGGGTATTAGGATCAAAACAAGCGAGCCAATCTCACCTGAAAGCAAACCCACTTTTGCCGATGGAGAAAGCAATCATTTCCCATTTGGAGTCTTCAAACATTGCAGCTCAAGGCCTAGATTAGTCTCAACTATGCCTGAAACTAACGAAGAGCCTCTTCCAATTTGTGGAGTCATAACCAATGATGGTAAGCAATGTAAAACATCGCCAATTTCAGGGAGAAAGAGGTGTGAAGAACATAAAGGAAGGAGAATCCATGGATCCAATTCTTCACATCAAGAACGTGATGCAGACTTGGTTTCGAGAACTTATAGTGATCGTCAGGACAATGAAAATTCATGCGGGGTATATTTAGGTGACGGGGTTTCTTGCAGAAATCAACCTGTTGCTGGTAGAAAAAGATGTGAGGAGCATAAAGGGATGAGAGTTAATGGATTAACATCCAAATCAGCTCTATCAGATAAATGAGGTATTTTTCTATTATTTATGGAGCGATCAGCAATAATATCGATTCTTTGTGTGAAAGGGAAGAGGCCAGAGGAAATAAAAAGCTGTTGGCAGCTAGAGGCCGGAGTTTTCTCTATACAGTCAGGCATGCCCTTCTTTCTTTTGGGCCATGGCTCTGTATTTGGAACTTCACAAAGTTGTTTGTAGTTTTCATAACTTGTATGATTGTATCAGTATCTTGTAGGAGTGTAAGGGCTGTTGTTCTTGGAATTGTACATTATCTTGTACTGAAAAACAATCATTAATTTATTAGAAATTGAGTTAGCATTTAAACAGGATGTTCCTTGAAAATGGTTCTTGTTCCCATGGTGTTGTCAGTTCTCTTTCCATTTCTTCTGTCCTCTTAGCCATGGAACCGATTAAGACCCAGAAACAAAGAACAAGAAGTGAGTAATGGGCTGTTCTCAAAATTTGATCTTTTTGATTCCATGATTGTACCCACCAAGCCCACAAGTTGTAGTACAGAAGAGAATGAAATCTATCCCTCATCTTTAAGTTTTTAGATCGGATTGGATTTTTATATTCTAACAGGTGAATGACTTATTTATTCTTATTCCACGCACAAGCCTCGAATAATATAAAAGACGTGGGTCTGATAAAATTCAACCTAAACTCTTAAGTGGATGGGGATATAATTCTTACGTTTGAGAGAAAGATGCCCATTTACTCAGACCACCTCCAACCTATTGCAAAAATACTAAAATATTTGGTATATGTAGCAATTTTCAATCTGACTCGTACCATCCCTATCTTCACATTTGATAACAGTAAGTAGTGTTTCTCCAAAAGTAATGATGACATTTAAGTGATTCTAGAGTTGTGATTGGATGAATCATTACTTTTAATTTTTTTTATTAATCATTTTACTATTAAACAATTAAAAATGGATGGGAATGAACCCTCTTTTTGATGTGAAATCTACACCATTTTGTTGTAAATTCTACACAAAAAATAGTGTATTGGGTTGGAGATACCCTCATGACCCATTGGCCTTTTGGAGATAATTTGAGTGAATATATTTAGGGCAAATCTCGTTACCTCTGAGTATGTACCATTCTCAATCAATTACCTCCAAGCTTAAAAAGTTCTCGACAACTACCTAGAATTGCAAGTCTCAATCTACCCCAATTCCATCGACTTTTTGGTATGAAATAATATAAATACCCTTACGGAAAAACAAATAAAATAAAAATGAGGGTATTTTCGTCATTTCATGCCCCCAAAATTGACAAAATTAGGGTAATTTGACACCGGAAATTTTTGTTTTTGGCAATTTTTGTTTAGAACTTAAGATTAGTTGATTAAGAAATAAGAATGGTTCATACTTAGGGTAGTTAAGTGAGATTATCCCAAGATATTTATTTACTCAATTTCTTACAAGTCCATATCAAACAATAGCTGGAACATAACATACTCTCACCATCCTTGATCACGACATATTGTTCTATTTTGATTCTCATTCCAATTAAGATTGGCAACAACAAAAACACATACAGCTTGTTGCCAGCTACAACTTGGATCAGACAAAAACACCCACAAAACTGTTCCAAACTTGAATTCCACTACACCAAAACCTTAAATGCCCCACAAATTATATGCACATTTTATAAGTCAACTCTCAAAGTTGGGACAACCTGGCCAATACCAACAAGCACATGTTCTATGATCAACAACACAAGACAAGAATATGCCTATAGAACAAACAAGCTCATGAAGCAAAGCCAAGTTCCATAACAAGATCTATATTTATTATTGCAAAATAAACGAATTAGAGTCCACTCTATAATGTACACAGCTCAATATTCTGAGACTACAAATGAATCAATGCATGTATCTTCTTCACCTATCTCTCTCTCAATATATAATTATATATGCACTTCTTTATCTACATCACCCTCCATCTGATCCGCTTCTACTAAACCAATTCAATGAACGAAAAAATTGTGTATGATACGAAACCTAAGCTCTATACTTCAAGAGAAACACGGGTCTTGATGGGCTTCAGCTTCAAGCCCATGCTTTCCGGAGAAAGAAGCTCGGGTGAGATGCAAGACGGGCTCAGTGGGCTTCTCGGGCTATCACTGAAGTAGCAAGGCCTGTACAGCCCGTAATTCATGAAGAAGTACTCCATCGGTATCAGCATTGCATGAGGCTGCTCTTCCGTCACCATTGATCCACAAGCCTGGACCTAAAAAAAAAACAATACTTATTAAGTATTAACTAATTATTTACAAGCTTAATCAAATTTTGTAGATGAGTAAGTACCTCGACTAAGGCACTGTATCTTTGATCGAGTTTTGAAGTCATATGAACAGCTTCAGAGTGAAAAGGAGACTGATCCCCAACAAATATTAGTGTCCTACATTTCAGTCTCTTTAACCCTTCTGATATATCGGGCCTCCTGGAGATACGATTAAGCAGTAATCATAAATCAAACCTACCCAAATCTCAAATAAGGATTGAAATTAAAGCAAGGGTCAACTTTTTTTTATTTTTAAAATACCGATTAATTGCTTGAAGAAAGCGTATGACATTTGCACTCTGCCTCTCATCGAGCAACTGAAGAAACAAATGTGTTATTTCAAAATCAAACAATTATGATGTATTAATAAAGATTATAGCGAATTTGAGAAGTAATTACTTTTCTGCATGCTTGAACTATATCGGATTCGGGCACTTCTGGGCTACCACGAACTTCCTTGCTGAAGTACCGTTGAAGCAAAAAGTCCTTAAGAAGGCCACACATGCCATAGAAATATAGCAAATTTGTCATCACCTGCATCGAAGACAAGAGATCAATCTTAGTTATGATACAAAAATAACATAAATTTTAATGTAAGAATAAGAATCATATTTGAAGGAGGAACCTTATTATATAACCATTCGGTCCAAGAGGGAGCTTTGCATAACGGGGATACAAGTATTAAGCCAAGAACCCGTTCCCTATATTTCATCTGGTATACCAAAAGTTCAATCTATTAGCCTAAAATATGAGTGACTAATAACACAATTTCGATCAATTTGGAAGGAACATACAGCAAATAGGCTAAGAATGTAGGCGCCCGCTGTGACTCCCATGCACATCACCGCACCAAGCCTGAAGATTAGAACAAGATGACAAAATTAAAATTAAGATTATCAAAATTTCAGCAATTACATGAGGAACAAAGTTCTGATATGATACTAACCCAAAATAGTTGAGAACTTCAAATATCTGATCTGCTAGGTCATCAACAGAAGGTTCATCGTCATCATCATCTGGACAAATTGCAGCAGCTCCTAACTGCAAGAACTCTTGTGAAAATGCCACAACTATGTTAATAATAGCATTTAGTGAAAGACAAAACATAGTAAGCAAATATATAAATGTGTCAAAATTAAGCAATTTACAAACCTCATGACCGGGAGGACTAATGTGGTAAATGCAAAAGTTGTGAAGCAACAAAGAAGCTGCTTCAGGGCAAAAAAACAGTCCTTGGAAACATGAGACATCTGATCAAAAAGATACATAAATAGGATCAATCGGATTCTCAATGTGCATAGTAATTAGTGCATTTTACAATATGAACATAATAATATTGCACTAACAATTTAGAGCCAAATCGGGGTATGTGATCAATGCGGGCTTCTCTTGTTCCCCGTAGACTATAACGGACACTGAACCACGGCCAGTTTGTACAATGTGTTCCTGAGGAATAAGATTTTTGTGTGTCAATTGGATAAAATTGAAAAAAAAAAATGTATTTTGGATTAGGCAAGTACTTAGAGAAAAAAGTACTTTTTTAGAGTGAACTACAGCTCAACCAACATACTTTGGTTCCCAAAAAAGAGCTTCCCATGTGCCAAAACCAACTGGCTATAGCAGATAAATAAATCTTTATAAAAGGATACAAGAAACAAATATGAAATTTTCTGATTTCAATCATTGCATAAAGTAAAGACAATGTAGAGGGAAGCATGGAATCTAAACTATTTAAAGACAGCTTGACTTTAAGCTAATTGAGTAACCAATAAAAAAGCAGAAGAAGAAAATAATGTGACAGCTAGACCTGTTTTTATTTTATAGTTACAATATAAATGTAAATAATAAGAGATGAGATGAGACAAGGAAAGGTAAAGCTAAGGTTTCTTCAATGGACAGCAAGCACTTTTGATCAAATCTAGGAGATGAATTCACCCACATCACCAACTTAAGTGATATAAAAATGGAATTTACAAAGCAAAAATGAAAGGGAAACCAAAAGCCAAAGGATAAAACAAACAAAAGCATATGAGGATAAAAGGGCAAAAAAAGCTAATTACCCAATTTACATTACAATCAAACAAATGCAGAAAAAAAAAATCCAAATATGAAACCCTGTAATGTCTCCGAACCAAACTAAAGCATATATGAGGATAAAAAGGCAAAATAATAATAATCTAATTACCCAATTTACATTGCAATCAAACAAATGGGGAAAAAAAATGCAAATATGAAGCCAGCAATGTCTCTGAACCAAAAAAAGAACTAACAGTTACAATGACAAAGCAACAAGGGAGCTTGGTAACTAAAAGATCGGTGAGATCAGTAGGATTAAGAATCAGATTAAACAAAATACTGCAATTTTGCCAGCAAAAGAAACTATAACGATGCCATTTATAAAAAAAAAAAAATCGTTCTTTTACATAATTCTCCATACAAATTCAGAAATTGATTATTACCCAGATCTGGAAATGGATGATAAAAGCTTGAAATTTCCACAACGCCTTTGAGAGAGGTTTCCGAAAAAGAATACGAGAAGAAAATTTCCAAGGACTTGTCAACGAAGAAATTGGAACCTCTTTCTTCAGAAAATGGTATTAGCTTCTCAAGGAAATCTGAAAAATAATTATTAAAATTTTCCCTCCTTCACATTTTATCGGCAACCAAACACCCCGTGAACCCAATACCCTCAAAAGCAGCGCACAAAGTCTTTTCCCAACGGTAAAAAAGAAGAAAAAAAAACCCAAGACTTTCCCGACATTGCCGAGCCAGAAACCAAACCCAAAATGCCGAACAGCTTCAAAAGCCAATCTGATCCATCAATGCATCAAATCAAAGAAAATGAAAAAAAAATTAACAGAGAAAATGAAGAGGAAGAAGAAATAAAGAACCCACCTTTCCACCGAGATATATCTTCTCCATATCTACTGAAACGGAACCGCTTGAATCAGCCATGGCCGTAGCTGCGTCTGCACAACAGCCTCTCTCTCTCTCTAGAATGCTCCTTCTCTCTCTATCTCTCTCTGGTTCGACAAATATAGACCTCAAGCTTCGATGGGTCTCTATATATAATACCCGCTAACCCGACCCGCTTACTTTTTCTTTAACGGCTAAAAAACATTAACCTCCGGTTTTAACCACCACCGACGCCTCTCATTTTACCACTTTACCCCTCCAAGTGTACTCATTTTACTTTCTAACCTCGCCTCTCCACGTCCGACGGCGCCGTTTTACCTGCCAAAAAAATTAGGCAACAAATCAGCTGCTGATTCTAAGGGGATTTTATATTTAATTAATTAATCGAGTAATTTAGCATTGTTTAAGGATTTTTTCATAATTGACTGGTAGCGCGTGGACCCTACACGGTGCTTTGACTGGCTGGGGTTTTTCTGACGTGTATGGTTCTTATTGGTTGATCTTTCCTGGCGGGTCCCACATGTCTTTTCCTTTTGTTTTGTTTTTTCTGTCTTAAATTTGCTTAGAAGTAAAAAAGAAAAAAGAAGAAGAAAAGCCGTTGCTTGCTTGCCGTTGATGTGACTCAATCAATCATTTTAATTATTTTCCATTTTTTTATAATTTAATTATAGCAATATAATAATACATCATAATTAATTTGATAGCTGATGCACAAAATTAGGTGGTTTTGTTTTGTTTTCACACGTGGCCTCGTATTTTCCCACGTTGCTTTTTCCCATTTTCCATGGAAACAAACACCCCACATTGATGGAGTTGTGGATTTGACCGAAAGAATGGTAAGAGATAATTTAGAATTAATTTTGATATTAATAATTCAGAAACATTAACTATAAACAAATTTACACTGATAAAAATGTGGCATTATTATAAATTTTTATTTTCATACCAAATTTTGATTTTTGGGCCTACTTGTCTAGTTATGCCTCAACCAAGGCTTGCTTGAGGCATCACTAGACAAGTAGGCCCAAAATTAATGTCAGGCAAAAAGATAGTGGGCTTAGCATATTAGAGTTTGGGCCATCAGAAAAATATAATAAGACATAAGGCCTATTTGGGCCTAGTCTTATGATGTCATAAGATTGTGCAAATGTTATGATATCAAATAAATTATTATTTGTCTCTCAATAAATAAATAAATTAGTAAAATATAAAGTATACGACTCAATTGGATCATTCTCTATGCAGCAGATATGTTAATTAATGATGGGATCAAGGCGTAAATAAGTGGTTATCATTATAAAGAACAATTATAGAAAATATGGATCATATAGATTTAAATTGTTAATATTTAATGGCTATTTGAAATTTAAATATTTTAAATAAACTAATACTTACACTAATTATTTTGTTTTCATGTCAAATAAAAAAATAAAAACTATTATTTATACTGAATAAATGCAATAAAGTGGTCAATTTTGCAACAAATTTTAAAAGGTAGTTCTTGAAACATATTAATTATATGACAAGAACAATCTTTTGAGGTCAAATTTACAGCAAAACATGTCCCAATCAAATCATAAAACATTGTTTCTTAAGCTTTAAAATTAAAAATTACAAATAAAACCCCAAAAAACAACAATTCTCAGACAACCACCACTTCTCTCCATTTCCATGGCTTCTTCTTCTTCTTCTCTGTTCCTCCTCATCTTCCTCACCCAGCTCCTCTCAATCTCTGCAAATCTACACAGAACCAAGCTCCTCCGATCAGAGCTCATCTCTCAGTCTCAACCCACCAACACCACAGACCCACCCACAACCTTCTTCGAAGTGACCAAACCCATCTCACTCCCCACCACCAAACCCTGCTCCTCCTCCAAACCCGGAGCCTCCACCTAGTCCTCCACCACCGCCGCCACCAAACCCTCCACCGCCTCCTCCTCCGAGTCCTCCACCAGCTCCAGCACCACCACCAGCACCAAACCCAGCTCCTCCTCCGGCACCAGCACCGCCACCTAATCCGCCGCCGCCACCACCTCCTAGGCCGCCTCCGCCGCCTAGCCCACCGCCCCCGCGGTGGTAGAGGTTCTTGTTGTCCTCAAAAGAACCCTTTCTCGCACCATTGATGGTGCAAGCAAGAGAAGCAAGAAGCACAAGAAGAAGAAGCTTTGAAGTCATGAGTAGTGATCGAAATGAGTTTGGCGAGAAGTGGAGGGTCGAAGGAGGGGTTATATAGAGAAGGATGTGGAGAGAGAGAGAGAGAGGGGGTATGGTTGAGAAAGGCCATAAATATTTGGGTAGCTTCTCAGCTAAGTGAGTTAATGCACACAACTGTCACCTTTGAAAATGGAAGCTTTCAAACCATAAAATTCCAGTTACAGGTACGTTCGTAACTGTTCATTCATCATACAGATCTAGCTAGTTGGACTCTTTTAGTTACCTTATGACGTAACGGTATATTGATCCTTGATTTTAAAAAATAACGTCTTGTTTAGTTTGTTTACCAAAACGGGACGGTGAACAAAATTTCTATTTGCATACTAGCTAACTCTGTTAAGTTGTATTGTAAAATATTATTATTTGAAGTTATGAGTAGTGATCAATGACATATAATAATCATGAAAGTCAAGTGGTAGTACTCCCTTACTTCTACATAAGTAAGGTTGACTCTTACCAATATTTAATATAAAGAAACCGTCGTATCTAAAAAAATATATTTAAAACTAAAAATGAGAAAAATAAATATTAAACAAAAACATATCTTAAGAAATATATAAAACTACAAAAAATGAATAATAAAATTGAAGAGGTGACATTGAGATAAGTGTCAACCAACTGAATGTCCCCTAATTTGAGCTATGCCAGCAGATCTGATTCAAGAATTTAAAGATCTTCTCAACCTGCACTTGAGTTAGTCAGGAAGATGAAGTAATGTCATCCCAATGCCACCCCTTCAAATTTATTTTTCATTGTAATCACTTTTTTATATTTCTTAAGATATTTTTCGTTTTAAATACTATTATTTTTATTTACAGAGTAAAATTATCATTTTGTACCTATCTGTTGTTAGATAACGGGGGTTAATTTCTAAAATTAAATACAATCAAACAGGCATATAAACATATGATGGAAATCGGAAATATGAATATCGAACAAAACATAACATATTAAGATGAACTTGGATGCAACCGTGCTACCGTCAATAAGGCGTGGGTATATCGGACGGTGATCGGAATAAAGTAGGGCTGAGGGAAGAGAAGTTCGTCGAGGCCTGCAAACCAGTCTACGTCTTAAGACATTTTTATTTTCCCGTATGAGCAATCATCTCCCAGGATAAAACGACAACAAAATCAAACTCACACCTTGTGTTTGAGAAGTTTACTAGAAACGAAAGAGATGAAAGGGTTGAGATGATTTTCGGCTTTGTTCTGTGTGTAGTATTGTCTTCTACGTCTCAGAAGAACATAAAGGAAGAGAGGGAGCGTGGATTTAGGAGAACGTGGGAGCGTTACGCTGACCACAATTAAATTCGCATTAGTGAGACCGTTTCGATATCTTATTTGTGTGTAATAGAAAGATTTCGAATAAATTCAAAAAAAATTGTTGGAAAATTAATTATGGCATGCATTAAAAAGTAGGTTGCCCACGGACTCCGAATCCAGAGCAATGTTTGTGACGCCCACGTTGTGGGGGCGCACATGAGTTCAAGCACGTCAAGCCTATCGGACCTTGAAATTTACACCCCTTGCACTTGCACTTCACATATACTAAAAAAGGCTTCCATATATATATACCTAAGAAAAGTCTAGTAAGCTTTTTATGTGGGACTCTAATAAATGGTGCATTTTCCATTTGAGTTTTTCCCAACAACCAAATTCAATAGGTGCTCTTTAAGCTTTAATTTCTCATTCGTCTATTTTTCATTTAGAGCTAGTGATATACTATTGGAAATGTCTCACTTCCTATAACACAAAACCTGTTTTTTCATAGTTCTAGTATCAGTTAATCCGATAGAATATTGAGCCTCAAGTTGACACGTTTGTCTCAAACAAACTTCACATAAGTCTCTTATTTTCTCCATTTTATCCAACATCTGTCACATGCTTATATACAATATGTAGCCATATGTTGTTTTATTTACGTACGTAGTTATGTATATACTAGATATTTATCTATTCAATCATCTGTCGCTTTTTTTTTACATATGTAGTCATGCACATACTACACATTCCTCAGCATAGTTATACAATTAACTGTATAATATTTTCAAAACTTCATTTTGTTTTAAGACAATTCTACTGGGCAAAGATATCAACATTATCTATCTTCTTTGCCTATTGACGAGGACTTTTGCTTAGAGGTTTGTGTTTATTATCCGTAATTCTTCATCCTTACCAGGTTTGTTTATGAGATTTTGAAGGCGTAGGGTGAACATAAAAATTAAGTCCCCGAAGTAATATTATATATAAAAAAGAGAATAGAAAAAAAAGTATATAACCAAAGCCCCTCTATGTTACTTGCCGGTGAAGCAAGTAAATTGTGATCAAATTTATAATACAAAATAGTAAAATATCAATCACATTACCTACGGTATCACGTTTCAAATTGAAAAACAAAAATTATAAACGTAATAAAATAAAAAAAAACTACCTCTCTTTATTACAGGACAACAACAACAACAATATGATATCGTTCCATATAGTTTGCTTGAAATTAGATAATAGTAATATGATTCAACAGTACTTAGAGTCAATATAACTCTTATTTAACAATAAAATCTAATCATGCGTAAAAAAAAAAAAAAATCACAGTCAATAGTTAAATTCAGAAAGCAAAATGATTTTTATCAGAAAAAAGTATCAGATAAATGAACTAAAGTTCAAAATAAAAAGAAAAAAATAACTGAAATTACCAAATGATTATAGTATAATTGGCGACAATCTAATAATCTTCTTAAATAATTGAGTTATCGGAGTATTAAATCATAATTTACGGAGAGTTTAGAAAAAATCATAAATTCACGGATAAAAATTTCAACAAGGATGAGAAAATAAGTTGATGAGAAATTGGGATGTCAGGAACAATTGAAAGAAAATTATTTAACATTTGGAGTAGTTAAATTATCAAGCGGATTGAGTAAAATTTTCGCCTAAGTAAAATATTACTTGTTTATATTGGACCCGGTATATATGTAGTCTAATTTTAAAATTTAAAGTTTACTCATTTTTTTTTTATCAGATATTGTTTACATATGTGATATATGTAGGTTAATTAAGACATCTGAAGATTGAATATTTATATTAGGCTTGAGATTATAGCATATTTAGACTTGTAATATAACTCAGGGTATTCTTTCATTAATTATTAAATAGGGTAGAAAATCAAAGGTAAACTATACTTTTATATAAGAATAAGAAGTTTTGAACTAGGAAAGAGGGATTCGAAGTAAAATGGGGTTAAAATATACAACAGATTTTCAAATGACTATAACTTTTTTATACGAATTCCGATTTAAACTCATAAGATATCAAATCGAAAATAACTGAAAGCTCTACAATATCATAACACTTTCTCAGGCCGAGAATACCTTAGACCTCTCTAAATCCGCCCTCGTCCATGACAAGTCTGGCCTCCAATTATGGAATCAGGATCCAAACCCAAAAACCCAAGCCTAACATGTCTCTTCACAGCTTCGTCGTCGTTATCTAACACATTACACAAAGATTTCACATAATGAGAAGGCAACTTCCCCGTTCTTCTCAATTCCATTCCGACTTGTCGCTCCAAATCCCTGCATATGATCATTTTCCATCTCCCCGCCACTG
>JAYMSW010002124.1:0-14471 GCA_036897725.1 Erodium texanum | reverse complement strand
CGCCTAGGCCCCGCCCAAGTGCCCGCCTGCCTAATATTCAGGATTACCACTAATCCGGACGCCCCCCTTTGCTCCGGCGCCTAGGCGGGCGCCGAGAAGGATTTTTGCAACACTAATTAGGATCCAAATCAATGAATTATTATTATTATTATTATTATTTTTTCATATTATTTTTTGAAATAAATTCTTATATTTTTTTAATGAATTATTTTTATTTGAAAATTTTGTATTTAAATCTATAAAAAAAAATAGAATTAATAAAATTAAGGAATAAACAAAAGTTAACTTCTTTCCATCAATAACAGAACCGTTACCGTAAAAGATGCTATTAGCATTTAGTTTTAAATTATTTTTTAATATATAGAAAATATAAGAGTAATTGAATAAGAAAATCCATCACCTCCTTATCCGCAAGCCATGGCCACTGGGTGCTTGAGCCTCGAGAAGTAGTGAGCGAGCAGCTCTAGCTTGAAGAATCGAGACGAGCACGTCTCCGGCAGAAATGGCGTATCCGCTGTGCGATTCTCAGTTTCATTCTCTTTCTCCGTTGGCTTCCATCTCAAACCACCACCCCCATCTTCTCGCTCCCAGTCCCGGATGTTCGTCTATCTCTGTTTCCGGCGGCGCCGGAAGTAGGAAATTTCTGCAACAAATGACGGCATTGAAAACGCAGGGCAGAGGCAGAACCAGAGCTAGAAGAACGGTAGTGGTTTCTGCTTCGTTGGGAGGTCTTCTGGGTGGAATTTTCAAAGGAAGTGACAGTGGAGAGTCGACTAGACAACAGTACGCCCAAACTGTTGATCTTATCAACAGATTGGAATCGGATATGGCCGCCTTGTCCGATTCGGAGCTCAGGGACAAGACTTCTCTCTTCCAGGAACGAGTCCAAGTTCAAGGCGAATCTCTGGACTCAATTTTACCTGTATGTTCTCTTTGTTTATCGGCAATTTCTAATCTAATTCATAACCTGTGTGTTAACTTAGTAATCATTAATTGTGCTTATATAAAGTTCAATCCATGGCTGCTTCAAAATCAAAAGCAATTTACAGTTTCAATTGCATTTCAGGAAGCATTTGCTGTTGCTAGGGAAGCTTCCAAGAGGGTTCTAGGGCTTCGACCCTTTGATGTTCAATTGATAGGTAAACCTCTTGTTCTGCTTGTGTTTGGTTTCCTGCTTTGTGTTGACTGACTCTGACTTGGCATGATCAGATCAGTGAAATTTATTTTTATTTGTATGAATTTTGGTCACTGGAACAGAAAAATGTGGGTTCCCACTTTATTTGTTATCAGATCATGTTTCTTAGCTCATGCTGGTCGATTAGGTGGCATGGTTCTTCACAAGGGAGAAATAGCTGAAATGAGGACTGGAGAAGGGAAGACCCTTGTTGCCATTTTACCAGCTTATCTCAATGCATTAAGCGGGAAAGGAGTTCATGTTGTTACTGTCAACGATTATCTTGCCAGGCGTGATTGGGAGTGGGTAGGTCAGGTTCCTCGCTTCCTTGGCTTGAAGGTTGGCCTAATCCAACGTACGTCTCATTCATTTTGGATAAATACTTGCATTTATTCACTTCCTTGACTTTTGAATTTAGATTAGTACTGAACCTAATAACTGCATATATGTTGGCAGAGAATATGACAAGTGAACAAAGAAGGGAAAATTACTTATGCGACATTACATATGTCACCAATAGTGAGCTTGGTTTTGATTTCTTGCGAGATAATCTTGCCACGGAAAGTAATTCTTACTCTATGTTCTGAGTTTGTTTGGTATCAGCTAATTGCAGTTACTGCTGTACAATCAATAACTTTTTGTATGTTAGCTGAATGTATACTCTCTGCTATGTACAGAGTGTTGAGGAGCTTGTTATGAGGGTTTTTAATTACTGTGTAATTGATGAGGTTGATTCCATCCTTATTGATGAAGCAAGAACTCCTCTCATCATATCCGGACCTGCAGAGAAACCTAGTGATCGCTATTATAAAGCTGCAAAAATAGCTGATGCCTTTGAGCGAGATATACATTACACTGTAAGACTGCTAACTGGAACTTTATTTTCAAACTTTTTTTAAACTTCAAATGCTTAACTATTAGACGAGGGAATCACAATCCTCCTCTTTTTGCTCTCCCTCTCTTACCTGGGTTGTTTTTGCAGGTTGATGAAAAACAAAAATCGGTTCTACTGTCAGAACAGGGTTACGAGGATGCTGAGGAGATTCTGAATACAAAAGATTTATATGATCCTCGGGAACAATGGGCATCCTATCTTGTGAATGCAATAAAAGCAAAAGAGCTATTTCTTAGAGATGTTAACTATATAATCCGAGGGAAAGAGGTTCTTATTGTGGATGAGTTTACTGGTCGAGTCATGCAGGTAATTCTTGTTGTCTAGATTCTGCACTTGAGTTGATCTGGTTTGCTTGTGCTTCCCAAGTAGAAAGGGAAACTTCTCTCCTCTTACGTATAAATATATAGTCCGGATAAGTTTTAAACTTGTTTTTCGTGAGCCTGTCTGTTTATGTCCTGAAGTTTGTAAGAATTTAATAAATATCGCAACCCCTTAAAAATGTTTACATCAATTCTCTTATGGTCCTCATTCAAATTTGATATGCTATTTTCTATTTTACATTTGCGTTGTATTTATTTAAAATTGAACATTACACAAGAATTTGGAAAGCAACCTTGCACAGTTGCGCCCTTGTGGTAGTTCTATTATTTTTATGCTGGAACGGGCTTGGATATGTAACTTTTATGTTCACTTTTAGCTTGCCAAACATAATGAGCTACGTGAATGAATATCTTGAGAATTTGAAGATTAGAGATAAATATAGATAAATCCATTCATTGTTCAAAGTAAAGCATAATAGTTTTTTTGTTTTTGTTTACTATGGTAGGGAAGGAGATGGAGCGATGGCCTTCATCAAGCAGTTGAAGCAAAAGAAGGTTTGCCAATTCAAAATGAAACTGTGACACTAGCTTCTATTAGTTACCAGAACTTCTTTCTTCAGGTATGAGTCTTGCCATCTTTCAACTCATTAGATGAACCATCGTGCTTCCTCAACATGTTGCCTTATTTATGTGAACTGCTACAGTTCCCAAAGCTCTGTGGAATGACTGGTACTGCAGCAACAGAAAGCACAGAATTTGAGAGTATATATAAACTTAAAGTTACGATCGTGCCCACAAATAAAGCCATGATAAGAAAGGTTTGCTAAACTATACCATTGTCATTAAGCATGTAATATGTATAGTCTCTAGAACTTGCTCATATTGTTCCTCAATCATACCATCTCTTTAACTTATATCTCAGGATGAGTCCGACGTAGTTTTCAGGGCAGCTACAGGAAAGTGGCGAGCAGTTGTGGTAGAAATTTCTAGAATGCACAAGACAGGTCGCCCAGTGCTTGTTGGCACAACTAGTGTGGAACAGAGTGATTCGTTGTCAGAACAGTTGAAAGAAGCTGGAGTCCCTCATGAGGTACTTTATTTTCTCTTTTGGACTTCCATTAATGCAGAATCTGAACTAATCTATACCATTATTCATGAATTGAAGATTGTACTTCGTTTTTCTTTGGGTTTTTAGTAATGCATCTTTCTTGCTAAAATAGCACCTATCTGTTTTTGAAACCGAACCTACGTGTGAACTTTTCATTCTTTTAGAAATTTGACAAGAGTATATTATTTTCTATAAAGGTCCTCAATGCAAAACCTGAGAATGTGGAAAGAGAAGCAGAAATTGTGGCACAGAGTGGTCGCCTTGGAGCAGTGACGATTGCCACCAATATGGCAGGTCGGGGAACAGATATAATACTGGGCGGTAATGCAGAATTTATGGCAAGGTTGAAGCTACGTGAGATGCTCATGCCAAGGTATTGTCTATGATTCCATAAGTAGTTAGTTGTTTCTAGAGTTTAGCTGGTACAAGTCCTCATTCTTCCCTCCAATTTCTGTGGTTGAATATCCTTTTCGGAAAATTTGAATTGTTTCAATGCATGCTGTAGTGGATTTTTTTTTAATATAATTTTTATGAAGAACAAGAAGAAAGTCTTGAAATTTTAGTAGCAATGCATGTACTGTTATACTTTTCAACATTGTGGTTGAACTCTTAGTCTTTTAGCTCCTATTCCTTCTATTTTGGTTCTAATTATTGAAACTTAGCTGCAATAGAAGGGAAGAAGCCATTTTATTTCATGTATGGAGTTACAGATTGGATTATCTCTAAGGTGATACAAAATATTGCAGAGTAGTTAAGCTTGTTGAAGGAGCGTTTTCAGTTAAGAAGCTTCCTCAAAAGAAGAACTGGAAGGTTTGATTTTTTGGTATAGGAATTCTTTTTCATTTTGGTATATGAACTATGAAGTTACTTTATCAAAGATCATGATGCTCTGGAGATCTCTTAACCTGGAACTGAGCTTCATATGGTTTCTCAGGTAAATGAAAGCTTATTTCCATGCACGCTATCAAGTGAGAATACCAAATTGGCTGGGCAAGCTGTACAGTTAGCTGCCAAAGTATGGGGCCAGAGATCACTAACTGAGCTTGAAGCAGAGGAGCGTCTATCTTATTGTTGTGAAAAGGTAAAAGTCCGCAGATTGCAGCAGTTTGTAAATTCTGGCTGACCCAAAATAAAAGATAAATTGTAGCATCATATTGTCAGAATGCATGTTATATAGATTATTTGTCATCTATTCTTTTTGTGTTATCTCTTTAAAGAATAATTCCCGGACCATATAATGCTCAGTTTTTGCCACAATGTTAATTTATCTGTAGGGCCCTGCTCAGGATGAAGTCATAGTTAAGCTGCGGAGTGCTTTCCTGGAAATTGTTAATGAGTTCAAGCTCTATACTGATGAAGAAAAAAAGAAGGTTAGGTCACGATTAATTTCTTTTTCTTGTGTGGCTTACTATTGATTATCGTTTCTTTCATTTCTATTTCACTTCAGGTTGTGTCAGCTGGTGGGCTTCATGTGGTGGGGACAGAACGACATGAATCACGCCGAATTGATAATCAGGTTAAAGTTCCTATCCTGGTACACTTGCAGGATTTAAAATGACAGCTTTAACTATTGTATCTTGCTTCTTGCCTTATACTTATTTTTACATTTTCTGGTTGAATTAAATTTCTGTCATTTGTTACATTGAAACGCTTTTTCAATTTTATTTGTGCAGCTGCGTGGTCGAAGTGGCCGGCAAGGGGATCCAGGAAGTTCCCGCTTTTTCCTAAGTCTCGAAGATAACATATTCAGGATTTTTGGTGGAGACCGAATTCAGGTATTAATTATGATGACAGTTATTTAGTCTCGGTGCTTTCCAAGATTTTTGCTAATTGAAATATTTTTGTCCTTGTAATTTGTAGGGTTTGATGAGAGCATTTAGGGTTGAAGACCTGCCAATTGAGTCCAAGATGCTGACTAAAGCACTCGATGAAGCTCAGAGGAAAGTCGAGAATTACTTTTTCGATATTAGGAAGCAATTATTTGAGTATGATGAAGTATTGAACAGTCAAAGAGACCGTGTGTATACAGAGAGAAGACGAGCTCTCGAGTCTGACAATCTCCAATCTCTTCTCATTGAATATGCTGAACTTACAATGGATGACATATTGGAGGTGAACTCTTTGAAACTTTGTTGACTAAAGCAGCACCATTATCTCCCTGTACGTTACCAAGCATGTCTGTAGCATTTCATAAACTATAGTTTGTATTATGAACAGGCGAATATTGGCCCTGATACACCAAAGGAAAGCTGGGATCTTGAAAAGCTTGTTTCAAAAGTTCAGCAGTAAGAGGCACCCTTTCAATTATCTGCTTAATATTCCAAATACTTGATAGAGTTACGGTATAGGTTATGTTTAATGGGTGAAACAACTTAGGGTCGCAATTTTTTATTATTATTCAAAACGCTATTCCTACTATATATATATTCCAAGTCAGAACTTGAACTTGTGTGATTATTGCTACCTTCACCCTCATAGAACCTCTAATACAAGATACCTAGGACCAGTAACTCGAAATATATTAAGCTTCACTTTATGTTAGATGCTCCTTATTGAACTAATGCACCCATAGAAAGTTCCTGGTTAATGGAATTCTCAAATGTTGTCTTTTCTTTAGGTTCGAAAGTGTTTTGTTTCTGATTTTTCGTAGTCCCCTGAATGAACTCATTCTCTAAGTGCCAAAATTCGAAGTCTTTTTATAAGATCTATTGTAATGTTATTATTACTGTGGTTTCCTTGCTTTAGTTGAACTTTACTAATAAAAAATTCTGTCTTATTTGTAGGTACTGCTATCTGTTGAATGATTTGAACCCAGATTTATTGAAAAGCAAGTGCTCAAGTTATGAGGATTTGCAAGATTACCTTCATCTTCGTGGTCGTGAAGCATATATGCAAAAAAGGGTGAGCGTGTTTTTTCATTTCTCATAGCAATAATGATCCAAGTTATTGGCCTCGGCATAGTAATTTGACTAGTTTGGACTTTGGAGGGAGCCCCGAAGGAAATTGGCAATTCAAAATAACAAGTTTTTTGTCTACATATATTTAGTCTGTGGGTTGGGTTCAATGAGTTTGCATTAGTCTAGAAGTCCTATGCCTGAACCGACATCTTTTACTCTGACCATCATAGTCTCAGATGTTAACAACCCTTTTGATGTTCTAGGATATTGTGGAGAAGGAAGCACCTGGATTGATGAAGGAAGCAGAAAGATTCCTAATTCTAAGCAATATAGATCGGTTGTGGAAAGAGCACTTGCAAGCGATTAAGTTTGTTCAGCAAGCTGTAGGTTTACGTGGATACGCTCAGCGGGATCCACTTATAGAGTACAAGCTTGAAGGCTATAACCTCTTTTTGGAGATGATGGCACAGATAAGAAGAAATGTTATATATGCCGTATATCAGGTTCGTGTTTAGGAGTCAATCTGAAACTTCACCATAACATGTTGCCTGAACATTTTTCTTCAGTCTTAATATGTCCTTAAATAATTGTCTTTATTTCTGTACTTTACAGTTCAAACCCGTAATGGTTAAGAAGGATGAGGAACAAAAACAGAATGGAAAACCAGTCACAAAAGGTGAGGGTGCTCAGAAGCCTGAACCAATTGGTGCTGCGGACTCATCTGCATCTGTTACTAGACCTCAAGCTAGTGCATAGAATCAACATCAAACTCGAGGGATATAGATTATGTAACAGTTCTGTTGTCAGCCGATACGTGAACTCCATACAATGCAAGGATAGTACCTATAAGAGCCTGTAATTTGTTGTAAAGTAATTTCTATGGCATGCAGGCCATGTACATCATTGAAACAGAGAGAATGTTAGACTGCTTGTATCCACCATGAGAACAAGATTTTACTTAATAAAATATACTTTCTTTGGATGATCATTTTCAGGATTAATGAGAGATGGGTATTGACTCATGCGTTCTGTTTCTTAACTAGTGAAATGTAGTAAATCAAAACACTTGAACAGTTGTGCTCATAAGAATCACATGTATTATGTAGTTAGCCAATAAGTAAACTTTCATTATGAGTAATGATCAGTTCAGGCAACAAACAATTCATTCCTAATGTAATAATATAGTGAAAGCTTTACTGATAAGTTAAGATGACGGGCATCTTCGTAACCATGCAAACAGTCAAGTCAAATGGATATCACTTCCTTCAATTTGCAGCAGGTTACACTTGTATCAGTCGAGGAGGCGATTCCATTCTCCTCTGCCAAAGGATCCGAGAGCATTTCCTCGATGGCAAGATTGATGTCATTTCCTTTAACCTAAACTGCACAAAAGAACACGCTTAAAACAGTTGCATAAACTACAAACTATTGGTCTGTAAAAAAGCACCCCTAAAGTTCTTAGACACCATACACACGACCGCCAGTTATTCATTACTCAAGCTCACAGAACCCTACCTTAACTCCAATGGCAATGGCTGTTTTGAGATTGACAAGCTGGCCTAATCTCAAGGACCCAGCTTTATTATCTTTCACAAGGATCACCGGTACCTTAAGCGAGGCTGCCAAGCTCGGTAAATGCTTTGTCAGCCACTTTGGGTTGCAATCAGAGGCTACCAATATTGCCTGCAGTTAGAAGCAAATCAACCATCAATCTTCCTTCTCTCAACCACAACACAAACAAACAAAGAGTGGTTTTTTAAAACAAAATCAAAACCTGAAGCCGATGGGAAGTAATGGGCTGTCGTTGGGAAGATTTTGGTGCCATCCGCTCAAGCACGCGGGTCACTTCATTCACTCCAATGGCCAATTGTTGCTTAATTTTTCAATAAATAAACAAAACATACATAATTAATTTAATTTCCGTTCTTCAGAATTGAAAACGAAATAAGCAGAATAGCAACCTTCAACCATATGTTGTAGGGTAAGGAATCTCCGTCCAAACGTCTCTGCGATTCAATTGCTCTGTGCAGAAAAAGCAAAATGCTCATTCAAAAAATTAAGAAGAACAACATGAGTTTCAGTGCAAGGATAGAGATTGGTTTACCTCTGAACCGATTGGAGCAGACGAGCTAAACGTTCTCCTTCGTAGCAGTTTCTGCGATACGCAATCAGATTATTGAAAAAAAAAAAATAACAAGAACAAGACTGTAACAAAACAAAACAAAAATTCAAACACGTACTGGTCTTGTTGAGGAGGAGCGGCTTTTTTCCGACTAGGCATCTTCCCGCACAATGGCCACAACCTGTTCGACGAAATGCCAAGCTGAAGCAGAGAAGAGAGCTCCGTACAATTCCCAACCCCTAATGTTCGGGCCCGGAAGTAAAACAACAAGTTCTTCTTATTCGGATATATTCTTTTTGGGCTTTGTTTAGGCCTTCTCCAATTACACCATCTCTTTAGAGCAATCACGTTATGGGGACGAAATAGAGACTAGATTATCCGACCTTTGTGTCTAAGTTGTTTGAGAAATTCATCTTCTCGGTAAGATTTGTGTTGTGTAACATGCGATTCGACACTGACCACACTAGTGAGATGCATCTCCATAATGGAATCGTTGCACCGGCGATGAGTTCACTTGTGAGACGCAACCACGTGAAGATTAATTTTAAATAGAGTTGTTAGAGTCGTTGAAGACAATCATAAATGAAGCGATGTAATTCTGCAGGATAAAGTGAAGAACTAAATGAATAATTCAAAGATTCGAGAAGCCATCATGTGAAGATTCGTTTTAAATAAAGTTGTTAGAGTCTTTGAAAACAACCACAAATAAAGTGATGAAATTAGTACATTGCAGGATAAGGTGAAGAAATAGTGACAATCTGAATAATGATTTAATATATATATATTTTTTATGACGAGGCCAAATAGCATGACTTAATGACTAAAAGTTGCTCTTATTAGGGTTGTCCATGAGTCCGGGCCCGCCCCCCGGAGGTCTAAACCAGTCACCGGCCAGGAGAGTCCGGGCCTCCAAAAACTCAATCCGCCACCGGCCTATTGTCCATAAAATTTCCCTGAGTTTTTTTGCATTGGTTTGTGGGCCGGTTCACCGGTTTCTACTGGCCCATCCGATCAGGTTGGGCCTTCAATGTTTACACCTGTTTTTGGGCTTCCTAATTTAACAGTGAGTATGAAGAAACATAAAACACACCACAACCTTTTCAATCCTTTTTTCCATTGGCCAAAAAAAAAACCATTAAGAAGTGATCAAAGAGTGCAAAACCCCTCAATTTGGTCACTTCTTAATGATGAAAAAAATGCCACCTATGAATGTTCATCATCAGTTCATCACTGATTACATAAATTGTTCAAAATAAATCATACAAAATAGCAGATGTAACTACAAACTGGAGTCCAAACTACTAAGTAACAAGTACTAGATATACTAAAAAGGAAACTTGAACTTCAAGTGTAGACATCTTCCACTCTAAGGCTTAGTCAAAGCTATCATCATTCATCAGTCATCACTGTCATTCCAATTCTTGGCTTCCTGCTACAAAACACAATAACAAAAATTTAGAAACTAAGGCACAACAAAGAGAACAAAAAAGGAAATGAAGTACATATAAAATAAAAAAAATTAGAAATGAAAACACAACATCATCATCATGTATTCCTCATAGATCTTGTGGCATTCATTCAGGCTTGGCAGACATCCTCAATTCTAAGGGAATGAAAACATAAATAGGTTTAGAATCTTATAGAAGAAATAAGTTTAGAAATGAAAACACAATTTATGAAATGAACTAAGGAGGGAGGATAGGAAAATACTTTCTTCAAGTTGAAGCTTCTCTTAGTGTAAATCTTCTTATGATATAATTGAAGAGGGTGAGCTCTTCAACCAATCTTGTGTGCAGATAAGACATTACACAATAGAATGATTTAAAGAAGATATGCAATCTGATATGGCTCTTCCAACATCACTAAAAATTGATTCCGCAGACACAGTAAAGATGGGAATGGCCAAAATATCCTTAGCCATTCTTGCAATGATTGGATATCTCCACCAGTTCAATAAATCAAAAGAATCAGACGCTTCTTTTGCATCTTCACTCAAGTACTTGTCCAACTCAAATTTTGTATGGCCACTTGCATCTTGGTTTGTTTTCAACTTCTTCATGAACTAAGCAAATATGGCCTCTCTTACTGGTTTACTAAGATCACCAATTGAGCAAACAGTTTATGGTATTGGGTTAGAGCCAGAGGTGCCACCATAAAGTGTCACGTGTTCATCAAACAACTCATAAAGAGCCTTGAGAACACAATCTTGAAGTTTTGGAACCTTATCAACAGGGTAAATAGAATCAATAGCCAAGTTCACATAAACTAACTTAAGACAGGGTCAAAAACAGGTGCAATGAGAATGAACATGTTAACTTTTTCGATGTTTCCAAAGTATTTATTGTATTTCAACTTCATCTTAGATGTCATGTTCCTCATGTCCACATTTTGAGTCCCCAAACCCATGTTTATTAAAAAGCAAATGTCACTAATAATTGAGTTGAGGATGTTACATAATTAGAACCAGATACTCGGATTGTTATCATAAAACATTTCTAAAAAGGACATGAAGTAATTTAATTTCTTCCAATTCGAGTATGTTAGCATGCCAAGACGAGAAACCTCATCTTTCCTCAATTTCTCATTCATATCTATCATAAGACCATGATCTTGGGTCACATATTTTTCAAATGTCTTCTCCAACTCACATGTTGCCTTGAGCATCAAATAAGTTGAGTTCCATCTCGTTGGCACATCGAGACAAAACAATTTCTTGCATTTAATCCCATTTAAGCAACACAATCCTTAAATCGAGTTAGTCTTTGGGGAGATATTTTGGTGTATCTCACCGCAAACCTAACTCTTTTAATTGACAACCGCAACATCCTATCCCATCACTAACAATCAAGTTTATAATATGTGCAACACATCTCATGTGTAGAAACCTACCACTTAACACATTGGATGATGATAGATTCAAATTCCTATTAAAGTAAGAAATAGTAGTGTCATTAGGACTAGTGTTATCTACTATAATTGTCATTACATTAGATAACCCCTAAGATGCAAGACATGGCACAATCGATTGCAATATGTCAGCACCCACATGACCAAGGATGGGTAAAAAGTTTAAGACTTTCTTTTGTAGTACCTAATCCTCATCAATATAGTGACCAGTTAAGCACATATAATTAATACCATTATTTGAAGTCCAGGTATCAGTAGTTAGAGAAACTCTAGGGGACTTAAATGTAAAATATTCATGCAATTTTTGTTTCTCACTCTCATACATGCTAAAAACATCCCTAACAACAGTTTATCTAAATGGTATTTTAAAACTAGGGCATAAACTAGACACAAACGTCTTAAAACCAGATCCATTAACAACATTGAAAGGTAATGCATAGGCAATCAACACCTCATCCAAATCATATCTTGATCGTTTTTTTTTTATTATCAAATTACCAAGATGATAAGTAAGCCTCCTTACCCTTTTCATTAGTTGTATAGTTCAGCTTTCCTTGTTTAGGATTTTTTTTTAACTTCTCGATTCTTCTTACAAGTTCTGGAATGCCCTAATACGGTAGATGTGCCATTTTGTTGAATATAGTTTACGACAGTATTTGCATTTGGCATTTGGTTCACCATCTACTTCTACCCTATCATAATGCATCCAATCTACACTAACATATTGATTTCGAGAAAGTGTAGAGTTACCTCTGGATGCAACTGTACCTGCAGCTACAGGTGTGGTAGCATCCGTACTTTTAGTTTGAGCACCTCCTATTGAAGCTGCATTTGCATCTGCGTTTGGCGTAGCTGTTGATCCACTTCCCTTATCACCCTACAACACACAAGGAGGGACTGACAAAATTAAAACTCTAGAATCTCAAATATGTTCAATATTTGAAACACAGAAACCTATTACACTAACATGCAATATGAAGTAATAAATCGAAACCCAGAACCCTAAATCAGAAATCTAAATTAGGAAACCTAATTACTGTTTTTAATCAAAACTGTGAAAACCCTAAATCGAAACCGTAAATAAAAACCTAAAATTTAAAGAAATAGAAACCCTAGACCATACCTCTGCAACTGCAAGTGTACCAACACCATGGAGTTGGATAGAATGTTCGGACATTGATTCCTCCTCGGCGAGCATAAAGTATTCGTCTCGGTTGTTTGGGTTTGATGTACTACTAGAATCTGAAACAGAAATAGGAAGAAAGACAGAATGAGGAACAAAGAGAATAGCCCTACTTTATATCCAGAACCAAATCGAACGATGCTTTGCCTCTCAGAGAAGGAAAGAGGAAAGGATCAGAGATTCAGAAACACGATTGGACGAGAAATGGGAGTTTTCTCTCAAAGTTTTCAACGCGTAAGCGATCTCATTATGAGACTCAAGAAAAATGACGACGCAATGTTTCTATTATGTATAACTCTACATATCATAAGAAGAAGAAGAGCACAATCAGCAACACAGTCAGCCAAAAAGTTAGGAATGCATTTTTATTTTCTAGTTATTATATTAAGTAGTGCATGCTAAATATAAGGATATAGTGGAGTCATGTTCCCCAATCCTGACCATGTTAGCTTCATGTTAGTTTGGAAGTCCTTTCACTATAAATATATATAGGCTCGCTATGTACCAAAAAGTAAAAACCTATGTTTCTTTGTAAACTTGTGAACCCATATGTGTCGTTAGATCAATACATCCAATGACCCAAAATGCAGGAGGGGGAGAGGTAATTATAAATTAATTAAATTAAAAAATGTGTATTTACGATTTTTCCATTAATGAATCTGGTTTAAATCTAGGCCTTTGGATCAACTAATCCAACAGTCCAGATGGGTTCATAAGTTTACAACAAATATATAGGTTTACAATGGAGTGTATATATATATATATAAGAAATAAAGAGCATTAGAAAATTCAAAACCCAATTGCCTAACAATTTGAGATCTTGTGTTCTCTCATTTAACGAACACTAAAAACAACAACCATAGGTCGACGACGACCACAAACACCGCCGGTTAGCAAAACTAGCAGCAGGGAAGACAACAACAACAATACTAGAGCCATAACTAGGTCAACAAATCAACCCCCCAACAGTTTCATCCGCTCGGCATCTCTTGGCCACATGTGGCCACGCGTGGTCATTTATCGACCATACGATGAAGAAAAATCAACGGCGAAGAAGTAGACATGGGTGCATAGTGACCGGGATCGGTTTTATCGGTTCCCCGATAAAAAACGGATGCTCCAAATCGTACTTGCCTTAAAACGACCGGATATGTCATTTGCCAATTCGCCACCGCCCCTGTCACCATAGGGTCCACTGCATGATTGTCGGATGGGCTGGTTTGATCGGGTGGGTCGAGTTCCGATTTCAAAATGGAGAATCCTAACTCTTAGTATTGTTTCTATCATTATCATTAATAAATCATAAATATTAATACTGTAATGATAATATAAATAAATTCTTTTATTTTAACACTTCATCAACTATATACTGTATAGTATATGGTATGGTACATATGTACCTTCTCTAAATTTACAAGGGCTTGTAGTGTAATATTGTTAAAAAAAAGTAGGGGATCTCCACATCTTCAATAATTATCGATAGAAAATGCAAATTATTGTTGTTTATTTTGGAGCATATTTTTTCAATTTATAAGAGCATTTATAGCGGAGCTACGGATGGACGCCCCGGATGAGGGAAATCAGAAGCGACGCGAGGGGATCACTGTTGCGGAGGCTGTGCTGGATGGACATGTTGGGATTGGGCGATGGATATCAAATGCTGCGATCGGACGCTAGCGGGGGATTGTGTAGTAAACCTTGACCTTATTAGCAATAACAAGATCAATCCCGGACTACCAATTAGATTCGTGGAAAAGAATCGACGTGACTCAATCCATAACGAACACCGATATCTTGATAATCCAACACAAGACCCCAAACCCCTTGTAGTAAAAATCGATGATCAAACCTAATACCCAAGACTA
>JAYMSW010002123.1:0-14472 GCA_036897725.1 Erodium texanum | reverse complement strand
CTAAAATGATTAGTACTTCTTGTACATATTTGTTTCGCCACCGTTACTTTTTGCAATTAACCCAATCAAAAAACTAGAAGGAAAGTTCATGTAGACTTTTTAAGACTCCGTTATAGATATATATATATATATAAATTAACCTCTAATTTAACACAAGCATAATTAGCCTGTTTATTATTTATCCATTTCTGTGATTATGTCAATGGATCCTTGTGAGCTCCGTGCTTATTTCCTGTTGATTTGTATTTTTCATCTTTCCTTAAATCAACCATTGCCCTCATATAAATTTTTCAATCAAATTCCTAAGGAAGAAGGTGCATTTATCAATACTATGAACTAAATATTTGAGATAAAGATTCACTACTCCCATATCAGTTACCGTGAATTTAGGAAGGGTATATTATTTTGTGTAACCAGTCAAAATTTGGATTCACCAAGCTAAGGTTCAAGTCCTAACAGCTGTATCTTAATACATAATATGTCTTAAGTTATTGTATGATATGTTTGATGAGTTAATTGTAATTGTTAGTATCAGAGTCTCTTTAATTTTTATTATTTTCTTTTTCCCACTTGATAGTATGTGAGGGTATGTACGGATCTCGAAAGTCTATATGATCTCATGTAATAGTATATTGTCAACAGTTGAAAATTTTAAATAAATGTCCATAACTGCCGCAGCAAAGTGGGGAAGAAAGAAATAGCATGCTTTTATTTTTGCCTTCGTTGACAAACCCTCCAGCCATATCTATTTGATGCAATGAGCACAGATTTTTCTTTTTCTAGAAAAGTAATAAAAATAGATTTAATTTTACCTTAATATATTGTTGCAGAAGGGATTTTGTTCCTCACTGATAAAAGTTACCTTATGTTCATAAATGCTATTCTTCTATGTTCTCTTTCATACTATAAACATAGATTTATCAAGTAATAAAAATAGATTTAATATTACCTTAATATGTTGTCACAGAAGAGATTTTGGTCCCCACTAATAAATGTTACCTTATGTTTATGAGTGCTATTCTTCTACGTTCAAATGGTTATGACCAGATTCAAGGATGACAGTGTTAAAATTTTCCAATATTTATTGCATCCTATTTTATATATATTCTTCAAGTTAAAGTCTATATTTGTTTAATCAGTATAAATATAGATTATCAAAGTGTTGAATCCGTTTATGAAAAAAAAAGAAAAAAAAAGTGTTGAATCCATAATACCATCCGCATATGGCTGCCAACATGTTTTTTCATGTGTTGTTTGTGATAACATTAATAAGTTATTGGTTACATGTCCATTGTAATGAAACAGTCATATCCATTACGGTTATATTTCCTCTTTTTTTTCTCTTCATATCCTTACTTCTATTGCTTGCCATGTACTTTGCTTAAGAATAATATGTTTGATTTTACAGAGTGATATTGGAGATATTAATGATTGTGTAGATATCTACAAACAACCCGCTTTCAAGCACCCTGCACTCTGAAATCACACGATTCAGGTTTGTATCTTGTGATTAATGTTAGAATTATAATTGAGCCTTCAACTATCAGTTTAATTTTTTAGTTGAATTAATTCTCTAATATAGTATCAAACTTATTGATTTGAACATATGCTCTTGTAAGCCTCCTCATAACTCAACACACATGCATATGTCTGAATTATAATTTCATATTCTAACCATTACGATTTACATAATTGATACATGCGAAAATCATAGTTATATATTAATTTGCTGATGGATGATAGATGGAGCGGCATGGACAGAAAGGGTAGGGTTCAAATTCAGGACCTCCTAATTTGGTAAAATTTCCAGGAACTGTTCCCATTCCAAGAAGAAAGAGACAATCATTGACCTATCGAACACAAAACCAAAGTTACCCACACCAGGAAGCTGGTTTGTTGGAAGTAAGTCATATTTGGTGGTTACAGAGATAATAATTCAAAATTATGTATATTTATGATTATGTTATTAATAATTTTTTAAAATTTGTAGTTTTCATCTTAACAATTTAATGATTCAAATGAGTTGTTAATTTTTATCATGAGATGAAATTTTCACATGACATATATTCTATATATATATATATAACAATTAGGTGAAATATATATGTACATAATCATATTGGTTTGAATTCTAAATGAGATGATATATAATTCGCAAGGTTGTGTATATCCGGAAAAACATTTTATGGGGCAAGTGCAAGTATCAGTTTATATAACCCAGAAGTGTACAAGGATAATGTATTTACTTCAGCCATGATGTCTATTGAACAAGGTCCTGACAAGATCAAAGTCGGATGGATGGTGATTAAACTATTTTAGTGATAAATTTGTAAATTATTTTGCTTTGATTTCTTACTCTTTAAATAGAAATTAATGACCATGTTTTTCCGTATACAGTATATTTCAAGTAAATCAAAGTCTATATGGTGATTCGAAAACTCGATTTTTCACTTGATGGACGTTAATATATTCCTATCACATAATATTTTGCATTATGACTTGAGGGGATAACCCCAATTATTAACTCTGTATTATTTGTCCTTTATATACGTTAACCTCAATCAGCCTTTTGTGATAAAAACTAACGTAAAACCTTGTTCAGTATTACAACTATTATATAGTTGTCAATTTTGTTTCGAATTGTTCAAATGCCCCTATGATTTTGTATATACTAATAGTTAGTTTTTCGCAACAAAAAGTTATCTATGGTTTGTTGTTGCAAAAATCGAATAGTAAGGGATTAATATATGCACAATATTCAAGGGTTGGGCAATATGTATCAAAATTGATGGCGTTCTACCAGTTTGCAATGCCACAAAGTAAAGTCTTACGTTAGTTTATGCTACAAAAAAATTGCTTGAGTTTAGTATCTACAAAGGGCGGATAGCACATATATAGTAAACGAAGTTTATCCCACCTTTTTTTATATACAAAATTTATCCCTGACTTAAGTCATGTCACAACTATTAATTCAAAGTTTGTATTATGTCATCTCGTAAATGATATATAGTTGTACTTTCATCCATAACAATGCTAAAATTCGATTGAAATGTCAAGAATATCTATGCTTAGAAAATTTAAACTAAAAATAAATATTTGAAGGGCATGACATCATTTTTTGATTCTGGGATTTTTACTTAAAGAATATTTTCGGTATTATTAAAAAAAAAGATCTTTCCGTCATTTTCAACGGACATAAAGATAAATGTTGACAAAATGAAAATTTATAATAGTGAAATGGTATAAAATTAACGCCTAGAATAGTAACTTAATTAAACTTCAAATTAACGAAGATAACATGATACAAGTTACGATATAACATTAATGACATATAATATATATCCCCTTGTTAGGTGTCAAATGCTATGCTACACCTGGACGTTTAAATCAGATCTAAAACCATATATATATATGTTTATTTTGTGAAAGAAACAAGGTCCAAAATGCATATTTATTATATTTGTGGGTTTTTTTTGACAGACTGATGATAAAGGTCAGACTACGGGGTGCTACAATGATGAGTGTCCTGGATTCATTAAAATGACTGATTTCTACCCTCTTAACTACGCTTTTCCAAATATGTCAATACCCTATGAAAAACAGGTTGAGATGTTCGTGGATGTGAGTCAGGTAAAGCAATAATTAGTTTCTTGAAAATAACATACTTACTCGACTAAATAAGATATTAATTCTTTTAAAAGATAATCATGACTTAAATTTGTATTTTGGTGTACTTTGTATCAATTTGTTCTAAAATGAAGATTTTATTTTTAAAATTTTAAATTAAAAACAAAAAATCCAAAATTTCCATCCCGGTTAGTTTTCTTGCTCTTTGTATTTAAAGATGAGTGTTAGACTATTAATTATTTTTGAAACATATTCAAAATTAGTAACCTACTTTAAATGTATAAAGGGAGATAACACAATATTCCATGTATTTTTACTCATATGACATGAAAAGCTTTGATTTAAAATTAATCAGTAACTGAATCAGACCCAAACAATATGATTAATTCAATTAGTTTAAAAGAATGAAATTTTCTGATCAGAGAAATTGACACAAAAGACAACAAAATACATGTCTAGGGTCACAGTCTGCAGTAGTATGATAATAAGGGCACTAATCTGCATACGTCGAAAATACATGGGTTCTTTTTTTTTTCAGGTTACATATTCAGGAGATTGGATGCTTAAATTGAATCGTGTGTAAGTGAGGGTTTGGCCAAATTCGATATTTACAAGCCTGCGGAGGCAGGGTACGAACGTTCTGAGGTTCAGGGGAGAGGCTTGGACTCCGGAAGGTGCATTCCACCCTCAGATGGGAAGTGGGGCATTTCAGTACCAGCTATATGACTTAACTTGTTATGTTGCGTCAATGTACTTGTATGATGACAGACATTTCCCTGTGGAACCAAGACTTTACGGCACGATAGAACCTGTTGAGACCCGTGCTTTTATGTAGGTGATAATTCCTACAAAGATAATGAATTGGAATACAGCTTTTTGTTTGGAGGTCTAGGAGGCAAGGCTATTCGTGGCTGCTAGTATCGATCAGAATATGAATTTGAATATGTACGTGGTCGAATAAAATATTGAATAAAGTTGATTTTTTTAAAATCTATTTTGTGGGTGTTGTTTAAAACCCACCATCAGACTCTTGTTCTTTCTTTGTCAGTGTTGTTTAAATATTTATTTCTAGTTCATTTGAGTATTAATTTTATGATTACTTATCTATTTTACTTGATTGCTTTTGTTATTGTAATTAGTTGTTTGAGGTAAAGTTAACCTGAGGTTGCTATAGTAGAGATTTAGAATATTCGAGGATAGTGAATTAGAGAGGAGACAAACCTCTTAATCTTATAATAGTTGGTTTTAATGCAATCTAGTTAGTCAAGAGTAACACTGAGAGGTGCAATTGACTCAATCATGTTAGGTTACCTAGATTAATTAGTGATAGACTAATATGTTTGAGGTTTACTTAGATTAATTAGTAATCTTGTGAATTATTTTATTGTATTGTGGTTTTTCTTTTTTTGAAACTTATTGTATTGTGGTTTAATGTTTCTCTTTTATGTGAAATGGTTATTGGAGTAAAACGTGCTCAATTTGTTAGTGATGATGCATTCATTTTCCCAATAAATAATTGTCAATTATATGCTCGTCTTGCTATTGATATGTATCATTTAATGTGGCTGACAAGAACGTTCGAACAATGTGTTTGTCTTTATGCCTTGCTGCTATGTGCAGACTGTGTTTTGTTGTTTCAATTTTGTATGAGCAGATGTGAATTAGTAGTACACACCATTGCTTATCCTTACTGTTACATCTCGAACAATACTAAAACTAAAGATACAATGTTCACAAAACCTAATTGAACCACACTTCAACATAAATATTTCCCAAATATAACCAAGTATACACCTTATTCTGCTTCGGAAATTACTTCCAAGTCCAAGTTTTGGGGCCTGGTTGGTCTATTACCAATTTTCTTGGTCCTTTGATCTACAGAGGCAAAAGGATTTGGTGGCACAATGAGATTGTCTCCTTCTCCTTCAAGCATTTGAACCACGACTTTCATTGAAGGTCGGTCCATAGGGTGCCACTGAATACACTTCAGTGCCACGATTGCCAATTTCTTAGCAATCTTGGCTTGCCCTTCTTCTTCAATATCGATTATGAGTTCTTCACCTTGTTCTATGCGCTTATAAACCCATTCTGGAAAGTACACTTGACTCACATTTCCTGCACTGATATCAATGTTCTTCCTCCCTCCCACCATTTCTAGCAACAACATTCCATAACTATAGACATCAGACTTGTTGGACGGCTTCCCAAAATTCCTGGATGCCACTTCAGGTGCTATGTACCCCATTGTCCCTCTTGCCGCAGTCATGGTCACAACACTCTTCTCCTTGGAACAGAGCTTGGCCAGACCAAAATCCGAGATTTTAGGAACAAAATTATGGTCTAGGAGGATATTGTGAGGCTTGATATCAAAGTGAAGGATTTGTTGGTCACACCCATGGTGAAGGTACTCCATCCCCTTGGCTATACCCAATGCAATATCTTGAAGCTTCTCCAAACCAAGCACAACTCTCTTACCATACTCATTCTCCGAAAATATGAACTTCTCCAAGGACTCGTTGGGCAAGAACTCGTACACAAGTGCTCTGTGAGGCCCATCAGCGCAAAACCCGACCAAGCGAGCAACATTGACATGGTGGATTCTTCTCATGGAAGCCACTTCGTTGATGAACTCTTCTCCATTTCTTGTGGAATCGTTAGTAAGGATCTTGACGGCTACTATGATGTTGTTGGCAAGCTTGCCTTTATACACCGTTCCAAATGCACCTTGTCCTAATTCTTGATTGAAATGGTCAGTAATGATCTTGATATCAGCATAAGAATACCTTGTAGCCTTTAGAGTTTTGTAGTCTTCCAAAAATTGTTTGATCTTCCTCTCTTTCCCCCTCTTTGATTTGTAAGAGCGGTTGATGTGATAGAATCCTATTGCTGCTACTAAGAGGAGAAAAGAACCAGCAGTAGCACCTACAAATTAATGTATCAAAACATCCAATTCAGTCTTTAGTTTAAATGTTAAATAAGTAGGGTCATATATATATATACACATAATGGGATGAGATCAAGTGAGAGCTAATTCTTAATGTGAGAACCACAGAAACCTACAAATACAGTATAATGTAATGAAAAACTATAGTATAATTTAATGAAAATTGACTGGTTCTTCGTTCTCATTTCTAAGACAGGTTCTAGTCTCTTTTTTATCAGTAAGAAAGTAGAAAATCATAATCTAGCGTAAACCAACTCTAATATAACCTTTATCCCACACTTTTACACCTATACAAGTGTACTCACTGAGATTCGAACCTCTAACCTGAAGGAGCAATAAAAGAGCTGAAGACAGATTCTCACTTGATCTCATCCTCATACATACGTATCAAAAATACTCACTAAATTAAACATGAGGAATAAATATATATTTACCTATCATGAGTTGTCTCCTTCTTTCACCTGGAATTGGCAAGTCAAAACACTCAGTTTCTCTCTGGTTCTTGTTCTTCCATCTGCATCCTCTGCCTCTGCACTTGATGCAGTCTGGAGCAGACCATTCTAAGTTAAAAGAATCCGCGAACATCCATTCCTCGGGAATGATGGGAGTAACCCCAATGATGTAGCAAGCCGGTCGGTCCAAATTGGATTCAGCAATAGGAATAGCTATTACAGGATACCTACGACGAATGCTCAAGCAAGGCATGTAGTAGAAGAGATAAGAACCCAAACGCTGTATTTCAAACGAGCAATTCATAAGTACATAGCGGTCCAAGCGAGGACTGCTATAATAACTGGGTTGTAAGTTATTGTATTTGTATTTGTAAGGAGATGCAGATATATTGAGGTTAGGATTGTTGAGAAGCAGGCGCTCGAAGCAACCGTGATCGTATGGATTGTACAATTCAATCTCTTGCGACTTGTAGTCAATCTTTTTCACGAATAGTTTTGCAGACTTGGGGAGATTCAAGACTGTGTGGAGATTTTGATCACAAGATAGCTCGAAGGCTGGATTAGGATGGCCACAGTGGTGAGGATGGTGGTCTCTTAGCCGGAACGGGAACCGGACCTCCGGGCCACGGTGGCTGCACCTCCGCACCTTGCTGCACTCACCGTCATCTACTACTGCTTCAATAAGCTCACACAAATTTAACAACAAGAACATGAAACAAAACAAAGAAAACCACACAATTTTGGATGAACTGTTCATCTCTAGGATTAGAATATAGATTACATATTATTGTTGAATGCAATGAACATGTCTGATTAAATTGATGACTTGGCTATGGACTTGTGTGCACTGCCGGAGTGGTGAAGCTATATTGCCTTTCACACTACTTGGTCATACCCATAACGCGTTAACTCCTACTGGTGGTCTTCAGTGCTTTTTTGACTAACACTGGATCATATTGGTTGAAAATTGAAAATGAGCTCCAATTTCAATTGTTAAAGCAGAGTCAACCTAAAAGCTGAAGTTGATGGGTAGGCAAGCAGTTTTATATCGGGAAAGAAACACAAATGGGTTATAGTTCGTTAGGACAAGTCCAACGCGGCACCGGTAACACTGGCATGTAGGCTTGAGTGGGACCAAGAGGGAAAAGGGCACCGGTGCCAGTGTTTGGGAAGTCCAATGACAGCATTGGTGCCAACTTACTGTGGTTTGAAGAGAAAGAAAAAGAAAGATGAATTCCATACACGTGGTAGAATTTGGTAACAAGAAGAAAGATGTTTCCTTAGTCTGCATGCCGTGACATCGGCACTCTGCGGAGTGACATTGTCGAGTCAGTACCGGTATCAACCAGTGCTAGCATGTCACCAACAACAATGTTGAAGAGCTAGTACCGCCTAGCACCCCGCGTTGGAATTGCCCTTATCAAACTAGTTCTCATAACATATTATAGTCCGATCCAATCCAAAAATTGGGACTGATGTTTAGAAGCGTCAATATGCTTATCACATCATTGAAAATTAGTTGAGCCCCAACTAATTCAACTCAAGTTGAAAATTGGTAGAAGCCACTGAAATTGAAAATCATGATGATTAATTAATTTGGCCGGCTTAAGATGTATGGTTGACAGTAAAACACAACTCATATGTTGACCGCCGGTCAGTTTTAGGCATGTACAGTCTCTATCCGAGTCAATGGGTCAACTCCTTAATCTAAAATGATATGCTTTATCATTAATCTTGCTCTGAATTATCTTCCGACCATCATCATCAAGATCAGCCCTCATGAGATATCATAATCTTCTTGTTGTTGCTGCTATCGTACTCGTTGTGTGGAGTGAAGATGTTGCTGAAGGATTCATGGTGAGTAAAAGTGGTGGTGTTGCTGAAACAAGAGATGGAAGATGCAAAAATTTGCCATCTTCATGCGGAAATATTGGCAACATCAGCTACCCTTTTCGACTCAAAGGCGATCCTCCTCCGTGCAGCTATAATAAGCGTTACCTGGTTGAACTAGAATGCGACAGCAACAACCGGACCACGCTTTATATGCAACACATAAAGTTCTATGTACAAGGCATCGAGTACGAGAATAACTCCAGAGTTGATGATGTCATTCCAGAGCAGTGGTTGGAGGATGGGAGTGAGTTAGACTACAGTAACGATACCTCCAGAGTTGACGCCATTACAAAACTGTGGTTGGTGGATGCGAGTTTGTTAGACAGTGGCGATAGTTGCTCTGTTCCTCAATTTTCACACTACCCACAAATGTTTCTCTTTGATTGTGGCTGGAGTGATAGTCATTTTCAGGATAAGGATCAAATGGTTCTGGTGAATTGCTCCAAACCAATGTTGGGCTCCAACTACACCTCTGTGGATACATCTTCTTGCAATTACGATATTGCCACTTCCTCTCCTGGTATTCGCTTCTTTTATGCTCTGAATGCCTCTCTTGTTTCCTCTCAACCATTGCTTCTTGACGAGTACTCGTGCATCGTTCATGCCACGATCCCATTTCAAAGCCCGGCTTTCCCAATCCAAACATCTCTTCAGGAAATCCACCGGTGGCTTTCTCACGGATTCAATGCATCTTTGGTTCTCAGATATGGTGGCTTTTGCCTTCGTGTCCCAACGCTTATAGAGAGGTATGAATAGTATGGATATGATGCTTTCAATGGATATTGTTGTTGTATATTGTTAGTGTATTGTAGTTGTTATGAGGTCATCTCATGTGTATGTTGTTAATGTTCTTGTTTTTCCGGTCTGGTTGTTAAACAATACATGAGCTATGTTCATTCAATACTAACTGTAAGAATTCACCAAGTTAGAGTTTATAATGTTG
Source organism: Erodium texanum (assembly GCA_036897725.1). NCBI lineage: Eukaryota > Viridiplantae > Streptophyta > Magnoliopsida > Geraniales > Geraniaceae > Erodium > Erodium texanum. The sequence goes on along the minus strand of JAYMSW010002123.1, from coordinate 4,613 downwards.
TTGTCATGTATGCTTATATAATATACATGCAATCATTCACATTCAATTTTTTTTAAATAAAATTCCAAACTCTTGCATTTGACTTGAAGGGAATCCAATGATCACCATTTAGCTGTTACATAGATTACCTATAAGACATACATGAATCTGCTTTCTTCTTGATTGGTTAATGTTGAGTATCATGTATATGTATCTGCAGGTGGAGATTGTATTGGATTCAGACAAACTTTCGACTTGCTTTAGAAAGTGTAAGATCTGTAATGATAAGAATTATAGCGCTCAAGTACTTGACAAATGCATCGGATTATGATAAATGTAAAGCTCTAGCAACTCATCTATCTGACATTTCCTTCTAATAAATTATATTCGCTTGTTGTCCTTGGATACTATTGTGCTCATAGTTGTGATTTTGTTACCACAGGGGAAGTTCCTATTTTCAGCATGATCACAGGTACACCTCACATGCCTTTACTCTGTCTTGTTCAATCTGTTACAGTTATTGGTTGATTGCTTATCATGACACGTTCTTGTGAAGTTTGGCTTGTGTTGAGAACTTTGCTTGGGATGTCATTTATAGTCACACTTGTGTTATATAAATGGCGGAGGCGACACTCATCTGCAGACGATGGAATAGAAGAGTTTTTGAGAAGTCAAAACAACCTGATGCCTATTAAGTACTCATACTATGAGATCAAGAACATAACACAAGGTTTCAAGTACAAATTGGGTCAAGGAGGCTTTGGTTCGGTGTATAAAGGCAAGCTCCGAAGTAGTGATTATGTAGCTGTGAAAGTGCTGCTAAGTAAGTCCAAAGCTAATGGACAAGATTTCATCAGTGAAGTGGCTACCATTGGTCGAATCCATCATGTTAATGTTGTGAGGCTCATTGGGTTTTGCGTGGAGGGATTGAAGCAAGCTCTTGTGTATGACTTCATGCCTAATGGTTCTCTAGATAAGTTACTCTTTTCTAAACAAGAAAGTGATGCTTCACCTGTGAGTTGGTTGAAGATGCATGAGATTGCACTTGGAGTGGCTCAAGGTATCGAGTACCTGCATCGGGGTTGTGAAATGCAGATCCTGCATTTTGACATCAAGCCTCACAACATATTGCTGGACGAAAACTTTGTGCCAAAGGTTTCAGATTTTGGGCTTGCAAAGCTGTATCCGGTGGATGATAGCATCGTATCTCTCACTGCTGTACGAGGAACTCTAGGATACATGGCTCCGGAGTTGTTTTACAAAAACATTGGAGGCGTATCTTACAAGGCTGATGTTTATAGCTTCGGGATGTTGTTGATGGAAATGGTGGGAAAGAGGAAGAGGTTGAATGCATTTGTGGAACAGTTGAGTCAGGTATACTTCCCCACATGGATATACGATCATTTTGATCAGCACGCAGAGTTGATGGAGATTGAAGATGCGGGTCAGGAGGAGAAGGAGATGGTGAAGAAGATGATAATGGTGGCGTTTTGGTGCATACAGATGAATCCGACCAATCGTCCTTCAATGAGTAAAGTGTTGGAAATGTTGGAAGGTGAGATCGAAGGCTTGGAAATGCCTCCAAAGCCCTCTATGCATCCCGGGGATGTCCCGCCAGTGAATGCAGATAGCAACAACGTTGCTATAGAAGCACCCATTTCATCTTTTAATGAAATTGATACAACCACTATTGAATTTGAGGGAAGGTAAGGAAGTGTTCGAGTGCAAGGACTAGGAAAGCTCAAGTTATATTACTAGATTATACAATCTCTTGCGTGTTATTTAACTTCACTTGCGCCAAATGAAACGCATAATATGTATGATCTTTATAATCTCCATCTTAGCTTGTGTAGACGTGTAGTGCTATAGACCGTCCAAGGAATGCAAAAACATTTTAGGTTGCAGAAGTTGCCGGGTCTACAACCAAAATATAAGGTGGGTAAGGTCAATTATTTTTTCAATCCAACATATATGTCCAAGTCCTAGGAAAGCAAAAAAAAGGAGAAGACATGTTAGGTTATATATACACAGGTCAAGGTGAGTAATAGTATTTAAATATCTTTTTTTTTTATCAGAAAGAAAGAAGGGAAATGCAATATCGCTGGTATAAGGATTGGAAGCAGGGACTTGTTTATTACATGAAGCATCTGCTACTTCACCTACAACTCTTGATAATAGTATTTAAATATCAATTATTCTTCTTGATTGATATTAGGTTCAAACTGGTTGAACTAGTGGTCAAGCATTTGGAATTTGGTCTTATAGATCAAAGTTCGAGTTTCAATAATTAGGTCATTGATATATTTATAATAAACTATTTTTTTAATAAAGATAACTCATAATTAGGTCATTAATACATCTTAATGATTATTAAGAATCAAGTGATAATTCCCTCTTAATGCTATGTATGTCAAGTTGATTACTATCCATAGTCTACAAAATTACGGATAATCTTTTTTGACTTTCTTGTATGTTATGTACAGTCACTTATGTTGAATTAAACAAATAATGCGTTGTGGTCATGAATTAATGTCTCTCTTGACTTGTGTATGTCATAGACCATTGAATGGTTCAAAAAGAGTAAAGAAACCATGTTGTTTGACTACAGAAATGGTCTGGTTTATTGTGTTTTCATCAACCTGAAAGTGACAGGACTCAATTATTGAAAAGTCTTCGTAAAATTATGTGTTTCGTTATCAACAAGGACTCTTACATATTATTTGAGTTCTTTGACGTTGAATGAAGCACGTTGTGTCATGTAGTGCGAGAAGAAACACGTAATTCGGTGCATGTGACTTTCTAAGCGTATTGTTTGGTCCTAGAAATTACCGTGTCTTTTACATTTCTAAGATGGAGTAATCCACAACAAGGCTTATTGTTACGGACCAAGAGAAAATCAATTTTTCTTTGGGCCCGTGACACCCGCGCTCAAGACCAAGGGCCGAACCATTCAGGTGTGGATTTACAAGCCCACACACACATTCCAGCCCCTCTGCTTTCCCTTTTAGGAGACTTGCCCAAGGTAGAAAAAGAGGAAACGCATCCCATAAAGGTGTGCCGCGCCAAACCTTACGATCCCGCAAGCACCAACACGAGCACAAGAGATCCAATTGCGATAGGAGGCTCCCCAACCATGCCAGCCCATCCATGCGTGAACCTAGACACCCCAAGGAGTCCTCCTAGCGTCAAGACTCAAGGCCCAAGCCTCAACCCTTATGCCTTAGCCTGCCGAGCCTCGCCAAGACCGCGCCAAGGAGCCAAACCGGCCCGGCCCGAGGCCAAGGGCCCTTACAGCCCTAACCAGCCAAGATCCCCATTATAGAAGCTTGCCCAAAGAAGAAAGACAGCCAGCTAAGGAATCCTAAACGTGCACGCCTTCAACCCTAGCCTCCCAAGACTTTGCGCGCAAGACAACTTGGGAGAATCTTCCAGAATCTGACTCCACGCAAATCCTCCTTGCTTGGACATCAAGACACACGTTCCTAATACAATTAGGAAGGTATCTTCAGCAGCATCTCTCCTTGCCACGCCGCGTATAGGAAGTTTCTTAGAGATCAAGTTGAACTAGACTAGGAAACCTAGATACTAGAATAATCCACCCTCACCTATAAATAGACCCTCTAGTTTATTGTATAGGTATTAATCACTCATTTTATAAACTACCTACCTCCACAGGCACTCCACCACCACCATTAAGGCATCCTTTGTAAGATTTTCTCGTTATTAATAAGATTGCTTTACATACTCTCGTCTTCTCGTATTTACTTTTTTTATTAGTTGTATAGTTTGCTTTGCCGGTCTTTAAGACTTAGGAACGTTTGGGCGCAAATCCCCATCCTAAGTGCCACACGCCCCGAGGAATTTAGATTCATTCTCTCGGTGCATGACAAGTGGTATCAGAGCCTGGTTTCGCAAGGAGACAACTTCCGCATCCTACCATGTTCAAACTAAGCAACATGAGAAACCTGCAAAGCATCCTAGAGAACGTAGAAGAATTGGAGGAGAGATGTCCATGGGTCAATTCCCAAACCACGGCCTTCTATGAAAAGAAGAGCCGCAATTACCAAACCGTCATACTTGAGACGGGCCGCGAGCTTAATGAGACAAAGGAGCTTAATGAGACGGGCCGTCAAAAGGAGAAAGACAACCAGCTAAGCAACCCTGGACACGCGCACCTCTCAGCCCATCCTCTCAAGACTTTGCGTGCAAGACACAGAGGGGGAATCTTACAGAATCTGCCTCCACGTCAAATCTCCTTGCTTGGACATGAACACAAATGTTCCTAATACAATTAGGAAAGTATCTTCAACATCATCTCTCCTTTCCACGTCGTGTATGGGAAGTTGCTTGGAGGTCAAGCCGAACTAGACTAGGAAACCTAGATTCTAGAATAATCCACCCTCATCTATAAATAGAACCTCTAGTTTATTGTATAGGTATCAATCACCGCCATTAAAGCATCCTTTGTAAGGTTTTCTTATTATCAATAAGATTTCTTTACATACTCTTGTCTTCCCGTATTTCCTTTTCGTATTAGTTGTATAGTTTGCTTTTCCGGTCTTTAAGGCTTACTTGGGAACGTTTGGGCACAAATCCCCATCCTAAGTGTCGCACGCCCTGAGGAATTTAGATTC
>JAYMSW010002122.1:0-14472 GCA_036897725.1 Erodium texanum | reverse complement strand
CTTATCCTATTATAGTCTGAAATCTCTGCCATCTATATATATGTGCAGAAGAGGAAATAAAAGTATCAATGAATTATTAAACAAAATATAAGTTTTGTTCAAGAGATCTTGAACTCTCTCCAACGAGTTCTATTAGCAGACATAGGTCACCGAAAGAAGAAGGGCTCGCCAGCAAGCAGCAGCAACAGCGCTTCCATCGGAAGGCCCGTAACTCGATCATTGAGTCGGGACCATGACACAAAGATCCTAGGAGTTTTCAACAGTGCCTCAAAATATAAAAAGAACCAATGTCACATAGACCCATAATAACTGTAGGAAGAATTATAATGCCAATTTCTAAAACTGAAACATAATCCTCTGTTTCCACTTTCACTTACACTTCTAAACCAATCAAGTCTAACAGGAGTAAATGAGGTTGAAGCACCAAAAATGCCAATTTGAATATTTCTTCACAGATTAAATATAAACAAGAAAGGTGCATCAAGAAATAATTACCAAGTCATGCGAAGATCCTTTCAGTTCAGACAAAATAGCTGCTGAATCTGATCTAATAGGACAGTTAAATACCTGAAATATATACATTATTAAGAACAAAGATACAAGTTAGAAACTCAATCGAACTGATCGACATTCCAAAGTAAAATGGAATATGTTGGAGAAAACTGGTAAAACCCAAAAATAGAAATGGGAGCAGTAGTGATTTACAGCAAAACCAGCAAAAGTAAGGCCACTCTCCACCATATCTCTCTCCAAGCTTCTAGCTTCACTAACCTTCATGGAGTTGACATATAACAATATAACTTAGGAACAAATACAAAATTTAAACAAATATACATATATAGATTTTGGCCAATAATTTACAAAAAAAAAAAAAAAAGAAGATGGTTAGAGTACACTAAATAAAGACATCAAGCATGCATGAAATTTGAAAAGTAGGTTGATCAAACATGTAGACTACCTGATTGTTATCATACTTAATGCCAAACACGAATAGCAAATTTTTAGCACCATTGTTTACATTCTCCACAAGACCTAGGCTCAACTTTTAGTTCAAATCAGTGCTCTAAAACTAAGGGAGTAATCGGTGGAACTTAACCACGGAGTTTGATAAGTGGGAATTGGTCCAAAACTTAGTAAAACTCAAAATTCAGAAAAACTCAGTTAAAACTCGACTTACTGTGGTTTTTTTATATTTATTTAAAAAAAAAACTGTTACTTATGCTTATTGTTGTTTGAAATATGGTTTGTGCTTTTGTTTTAACTCATAAAGTTGTTTGGAACTATCTTATTTCATTGAATTATTGTTATTTTTGTCTTTAATATAGGTATTATATATGCATGTATGTGTGCATTTAATACAAAAGGAGTTTTGCCGATTTCTCCCCAATTAGTCTAAAAATTTTTATTCGTCGCCTTGCCGAGTATTAGCGATCTCGAGTCTTGGAACCTTGGTTGAAACTTGAAAATGTTGGACAACACAGGAAATTGGAACATAGAGGAAGTAACTAGAGCAAGAAAAAGAACAGACCAGCCACATGTAACCTAGAGATATATATACTAACTCAGTCATTGTTTTTGTTCGTCCAAAATGCATAACTTAAAAAGATATCAAAAATAGAAGATCAACTGTTATGAAGTGCAATAATTTTTGGCTCCAAAGCAAACTTTTATGAAAACTTACCCAGACTTATCTGACTGCTGGCATTCACAAGAGCCACAGACACTTGTATCCAGTAAATCAAAACGACAATCAGAAGAAGAAAAAAAACATGAACATAGAAGCCTTACTGTCATATCTGGGAGTGACTTGAAAGCAAGAGCCAAAACACGAGAACCTTGACGTGTATACTTCTTGTAGGTCTCAACATATGAAGGCGGCAAATCAGTAAGTCGATCCTGTATGGTTTCTGGTGCACCCTAAAAAACAGCAAAAACAATTGCTTATGGGACAAGCTTGAGATAGGTAGTTTAGAATTTCTCTTCACAGCAAGGTATTATCACAAAAGCAGGACAAGAGACCTTGACAAAAGCAAAAAATTCCTCTCGAACACGAACAACAACTGCCATTCGTTTCAAGTGGGATGCAAAGTGGTGTCTTTGAACAATTTGGACCGCGTCACCACCTCCCCTGCAAATGTAGAATATGTTACATGACTGCAAGGAAAGAAAGAACTAATTACAACTCCACCAACAAATAAGCAATGCATCTAACTTTTTAGGTAGGGCCTTCTCATCAGATTTATAAGTCCAATCTATTCCCTTGAGCGCAGCTTTTTCGAGAGGATCACCAACCTGCCAGAAATTAGAAATTATTATATCACATGGACGAGGGAAACTAATAAAATAAACTTCAAACAAAAAGCTAAAATAATGGTTTCTATATCAGTAAAGAAAACCATGTCAGTTTTACAGTGACTCAATGACATAGGTTTGGTCATTTTCAAACCATGTTCGCATAAAAAATGGGTGTCCGAAATGACTGACTGCTCTGCGATACAATATGACTATTCTCAGTCAAAATTAGTTGTTATTTTCACATGTCAAGCAAATTTTAATGATATCACTACTAAATGGTGTTACTTTATCTAAGTCTTTCCAACATGTCAATTAGGTAAAAAGAATAGCAAGTTCTAGATGATTTCTTATGGAACAGTAAAGGAAGGGGAAAAGAAAATGGTAAACAGACTTACTCCAACCCAAAAGGTTAAGCTATTAGGTGAAGGACCAAACTAGTCTATCAACAAGTCACTCAATCCACATTTTTCTGATGTGCAGACACGACAACACAACGAGCCTTGCACATGGACAAAGAATTGAGGAGGAAGAAACACATAGAAGATGACATTTTTCTGATGCTACACAATAAATAAGCAAGTTTTCCCGTTGTCACAAACCAACTTTAATGCCAAATTGAACTTACTACAACCCTAAAAGACATGATGTCTAACGTCCATGTAGAGTGATAGAAATGGCAACGGAACAAGAGGTAGATTATTATCTGTATAGATGCACAAGTATCAAGAGGAAATCATTACTTACCAACTTGTTGTCTACAAAGACCAGCGCATGACAAGACGCCAGAATCTCCAATGTGCGATCAAGTACTCTGGACATATCAGATTCTAAATCCATACTTTCAGTCAATCCAACAACACCACAAAACTCCTGAAAAAGTGCAAAAATGTATAACTCATACAAAAAAAATACAACCATTGAGAAAATTATCCCGGACAAGAAAGAAGATACCATGTCATCAGATGTAAGTGTTCCAGTTTTGTCGAAGCAACAAATATCAACCTGAGGTAGAAACAGAAAACAAAATTAAGCAATCCCATACCCAAAGTAAGTAATTAAATAATAAGTCCTGGGTTTCTGCTCTACCCCTTGAAAGGAGAGCACTGTTATATCAATACACTTAAATATTCTTAATGAAAGACAGTAGAGAACAACTTTTAAGAACAAATAAAATTACACATGAAGTTCATACTACCTACCTTCCCAGCAAACGGAATTCTAAAAGGTTCGGTACAAAAAATTCCACGTCGTGCCAAAGCAATTAGAGATGTATTAACCGCTATTGATAACTCCATAGGCAGCTCAGGGGGGATCACAGAAGTAATTATAAGTGAACAACTCAGAAAAAGCTTGTACTTGCTTCGAGTTGGATCCTCTAGCCCCTAAATAAAGAGCAACCATTATCATATGGAATTGCAAAAGGTCCACTTCATAACAATTTTTATCAACTTTGAGTGAACATTTACCTACCTTTTTAAGTACATAACCAGCAGCTATTACAGCAAAGACAACTAAGAATAAAATAAATAGCCCACTCTCCCAGCTGTTGGCAGTAACCTACAGAACAAATTGTGAAGGAAGAATGACATTAGATAAGAACCTCGAATCATGGTCCCTAAAGGTGTGATTACCAACCTACAGATGAGGATACAAATCTTACCCTCTCAGTAGAAAATAAAATTGTCCGCATCAACTTTCCTTGACTAGTTTCAAACCCTGTTCGTAGAACAACAGCCAGGCAGCCACCATCAGGTGTTCTTAGAGGAAAATTCTGATGACAAAAGAAGATTAATGTGTCAGCAGCATCTAAGATACAAAAGACTAACACATAGAAAATGTCATCTAACAATAACTACCTTATCTGGGGTATGCTGTAGTATCTTGGTACCGCCAAATAAAACATGGCTTTTGTCTCTCTTAGTGGATAACTTCTCTTCAGTTACCCTACCAGCAACTGCAACCTGAAAAACAATATTATGTACATATTACAAATTTGCATAAGTTAAAATGCTTTATATTGATTAGAAGCTCACTCATAAACTAAAAAGATCAGGGAATAAGTAGTAAAGGTGTAGACGTATTTTTTGAAGTAACAAGTCAAATTAACTTTCACAGATTGGGCACCAGAATTGTGTGTACGAGTGAGTGACTGAGTTAGAGAGAGCAACTAGCAGCCAAATACTGACCATAATATGCTTCAAAGATGAAGATTCTATAATCACAATGCTATCCAAAATGACTGGAGCATATATGACCGTCTATTTTTTCCCTTTTACTGTCATTAAACTAATAATTAAATAGCAAACAGCATACATGTCATTAACAATTAAAGTTTACAAAGCTTGCATGAAAAATCCAAACAACAAGAATTCCAAAGGTCATTGCAATGAAATAGTGATGGTAAATCAGAAAAAAGAGAACAACCTTCCATTGAGGAGTTGACTCGCCGGTAAGAATAGCTTCATTGACAATAGCATTTCCTGCTAGTATAAGCATGTCTGCTGGCACAGACTTATCTTCTCCACTCTGGCCAGAAGAGCGGCCAATGGAAACAACATCCCCAGGCAAAAGATCTGTTCCAGAGAGTTTCATCCACCTATAATGCACAACGTCTGGTACGTTAAAAATCTAAGCAATACCTTCCTTCTTATTGAAAAAAAACAACTTGATTGACAATCAGATAACATACTTTCCACATCGATGCACCATTAGGGTCTGGCTATCCACTCTAACACGGCGTAGCTCACTTAGAGTCTTCAAACGACTTTTTGCCATTGTCGACTCAAACATAAACAGCATGAATAATGTAAACAAACTGTAATACCAATATTCATCCAAGCACCAGAGACCCACACAGAAGACCTATATGCAACAAACAGAACAAAGTGAAGAGATAAACCAATTACTACCTCAAACTATGTAAATTTGACCCAACATTTAAGGCAATGTCCAAAGTCTACATGGCATCGCAGTAGTGCATTACATGATTTGAGAACACGAGACAGTTACATAATTGCAAAGGTATTTCCACACATTATATGTTTAAAAGAAACATTTCTCAGATTGGTGATAGTCCTTTCTCTTGTAAAAAATAGAAACCAGAAGAGAGGATAGATCTTTAGAAGAACACAAACCTGGAATACAAAGAAGGGCTCCATACAATGCTCCTTCATTAATTTCTGAAATGTAGGTTGTGGATATTCAAATCTACATAACCATTACAAGCCCAGATCAGATGGAAAACAATGAGTAGCCTTGCTCAGAGAGCAACTTCTACCAATTTAAGTAAAATTAATACAAAATAAGCAATTGAAATACAAATATCAACATGAAGTTCCCCAATTGAAAACCATACAACAGTAGATGGTTTGCACATCTAGAACTAATTTAACCAACCCAAGACTTCAAAAAGTCATCATCTAGCAAAACAACCAAACTAGCGAATTGCAAAATCTAATAAGATGCCATCCAATTACTGTACACTGAATTTGACTGGTTTGCTCAAAAAAACTTAAATAGCTCAAGTGAATCCCATTGAACTGTTCGAAAGAAAAGCTATATGATAACACATTAAGGATCCAAAACACAGTATTTGAATATGTAGGCCATACTACAAGAAACCCCAATAACAGATTCAAGTAATATCTTTCGTGGGAAATTTACACAAAACTACACCAAAGATAACACCTTCTACACTCAGCTACACTAAATTTAGAATGTTGCAACTAACCACCCATACTATAATCTATGTTTGGTCACTAGATTTACACGTGAAATGAAAATAACGACGAAATTCCAAAAAAATACATGTCTATTTATTTAATTTTATTTCTTCACTCTCCCTCTTCTTCTTCTGTCTCCTCATGTTCTTTGCTCACCATCAACAACAGCGGCATCAAAGATGTTGATGGGAGAAGGAGACAGCCCAGTCAAGTGCAAACAAGTGGACTCAAGCAGAGCAGCAATCAATATCGAGTGGTGAAAGCGGTGGCCAAAGAGATTCTGTTTCGAGTCAAGAGAGTCGCGACGCAGCATAACATGCTTGGGGTTGATGGATTCGATGACAACATAAACACGGTAATTCTTATCGCAAATGAATTTTTCGGACATAAGATGGTGCATTCAGCAGCCGAGCCTTTGGCACTTGTGTTCCCAATTAGGGTCACATTGCCGATAATTGTTGAACGGATTTTCAGTTCTACGAGAACAATTTGTGATTGGATCGGGATTTTGGGAGTTATGTGAAAACGGGTACCAAGATGTTGGATTTTGAGCTTGTTTGCATATATTCTAATTTGCATATATTCTAATTTTCGTGGTGTTTTACTGCTTTCAATTTTCATGTCTTTTTTGCTCAGAAAAAAGAGAAATAATATTGATAAGGGTCAAGATTCTGAAGTGGGATCAACGAACACTCACCCGTCTAGACAGGAAAAAACAATAGAAGATGACCAATTACAAATAATGAATAATGATTGGAAGCTAAGTTAAAGCTTGTGAACTACGAACAACCTTTGATGACAAAAGACGACGGTCTTTACCGTCGCCGAACATTTGAATAATTTCCTCATCGTCTCGCGAATAAGTGGCCCCCACGAACTTAGCAAGATTACCCATTTTAATGCCCTCTGTTCTATCTTGAATCACTTCAGAGCAATCTTCGACGAAAGAGGATTGATTGGTCCAACAGGGTAAAGTTCAATCCCATAATGATTTCAAACCTACCACCGATGATTTCCAAGAGGCTTTAGAAGGGCGGGACTGCCGAAGAAGATGGCGATTGACCAACAATTTTGACAATGAGCCAACCGCTTTAGATTTCTTGTACTTAAATCAATAACAATCCTTGACGGCATAATCCAGAGGCTTTACCGCAGCTGGTTTGTGTTTGGCTGGCTGATCAAATGAAGACAACCCCACATGGTCCTCCACCTTACCCAATAAATTAGGTTTAAGTGCCACAAAATTAAGGTTAGCAATTACCAGAATTTTAGGCAGAGCGAGAGGGTGAGTTGAAGTCGTGGTCGTTACTTATTTCATTCTCCTACACTCAAAAGCATAAATGAGACTTCCGCCTTTTCACTCTTTTATTTGATGGGCGTCTATGTTCTACTTTTAGTTTCTGGGTGTTCGGCTTTGGTGGGTTCTTTTACAAATTCAACTTAATCTGCCCACATTTTATTTCACAATTTTTTGTATTGCTAGAAAATTTATTGTGTATGAAGATCCTGGCACCAAACCACTGATAACGCCAAACACAAGAAATTTCAGGCACCAAATGGAAGCATGTTAGAGATATGAGATATTAGATACATTTTTGCCTTCTTAACACATTTTTAAAATTATTACTGGCTATGTAAATCTAAACCAAGTTAAGATAGCTAGTTGCTACAATTTTAAGTTTTGGGTAGTTGGGTGCAAAAAACCTCAAGTTTGGTGTAGTTATGCCTAAGAAATAAGGTCGAAGGAAATATCAGTAAGATGACTTACACATTCCGACCCCATTTTTCAGTGGCAGCAATAACTTTAGGCTCAGAACCATGGCCCGTGCTTTTGAGATAGTAACCAAAAGTTTCCTTTGTTGGGTATGGAAGCTTGCAAAAGGTCTCATTCTCCTTGGAATAGATGAAGCATTGCTTTCTAAAATCAAAATAAATTTCTTCCACATTTCCTGGGGATGAAGAGCCTGCCAGCTGCACAAGCGAACAATCATGTTACAACAAGGAGGGAAACCAACAAAAAAACTGGCAGTCAAGAACAATACCCAAATAAGCAAGACCTTAAACAAATAGGGCCGACAAGCGAAAACTTCGCTATTTTGAAGTAATTAAAATTTCTCAAGCTTATGGGTTTACTTCTGACAGAATTTCAGATTTACATGAATACTCTCAAAATCTTCAATTCCATGGCTATATACCAAAAGACAAGAAGAAGAAGTAAATGGAGTGAGGAGGCAGAAAAGGCGAAAGGTTGTCTAAGTTTTCCTTGTATGTAATATTTATCATAAGTTTTATAGTTCCACACGATCTACTTAGTCAATACCAAAGAATATATCACAAACATAAACCAAATATGTTAATCTACCAGGGTCAAGGAGAAGATAAATGAGCTATAAATTTGTTTATAATTCTGGTAAAAATAACAAAGATATATTGAACTGGTAAATAAAGAACAAAAATAAAAGGAAATAACTAACTTGTTTACGAGAATGAAGGGACACAACTTCTTTAGAACCAGAAAACTTTGCAGGAGTAATTTTGCAATGATCTGCTTGATATATATCCTTAGCCTGCACAAAAAAAGGAAGCAGTAGCACTGCTTGTTTAGCATTCAACAAAACGCAAGCTGCTACATTTAGAAAGCCAAGGCAACATCAAGAAACGGAACCAATTTATCTTCATATATATGGGCAGTAAAGGACGAAGACGCCAAAACCCATACCTTGCTGTACTGGACAAAACATCCAAAATCAACTGACCAAGCAGTGAAGAGCCAGAGAAGAATGTGAAGAGCTACAAGTCCACCAAGAACTATGGTAGCATCCCCAAAGTCTAAGCTGGGAACAATGACAGCCAGCCAGAGGGAATAGAGAACGGCAAAAGGCCACACATACAAGCGCAATGCCCAGTGGCGCTTCTTCAACAAATCGACTTGCTCCACCACTTTCCCACTAACACGAAACCTCGCCATTTCACCCCCAACCCTGCACCAAGTTAGAGTTTTCACTTCAAACATGACTGATAGGAGTGATTAATCAAGTGATAAAATCGAGTTAAGAGAGATCCACCTTTTATTGCATCAACAATATGCAAATAAAAAGTGTTCACCAACAATTACAATTACAATTCATGGATACAGATACAATATCAGAAACTAAGAATTGACAAATGCAAGGATTAAAGCTACAATTACAATTTGGAATCAGAATGTAAATTAACCCATACAAAAAAACACACTATTTGGATTGGATCCCTGAGCCTATGTACTGAGTGTATCAACTGTAACTGTTATGCTTCTTCGAAAACTATATAGAACTCAAAAAATAGTCGAAACCTACAAAAAAAATCGTCTTCCTTCTAGATTTGATTAGAGAGATAAATTCGGATTAGGAAAAAAAAAAGATGCAAGGGCAAGAAATGGGATTTACCGAGAAACGTCGGAGATCCAATTTTCTCAGTCTCGGAGAAAAAGCCAAATGGATAACTGCTGCTCCTTGCTTTGCTTTAACCTTCTCTTCTGCAGAATCCTCTCCAAAAGAAGAAGAGAGCGTGAGATTGGAAGACTTGTTTCACAATTTATCAGTACTGCTATTTGCTAGTAGCAGTTTCAGAATTTCGTTAGGGCTTTCTTTGCTTTGCTTTTGTTAGATCTCCTCTTCCTCACTCACTCGTTCTCTTCTCGTAAACTGTTTCAGAATCTAAATCGCAACATCTGTTGTTTGGGCTGGGCCAAGTATCGTAACTGGATTATGTATTGGGCTATGGCTATTCTTCCCTGGCCCAAGCCCATACTCACTCTACCAGACAGGTGGACCTTGGACCCTTGACCGGGACGGACCCGAGAGTTGCAGTCGGATCTTCTTCGTCTTCCTCAGTACGCTTTACGGTTATACAAGTAGAACAGTAGAATGGAGGAGTCGGAATGAGAGTGGATTTGGTGATACGGTCATCGCGGAGCATGCAACACCGTTTCGATTACTGCAGGTATCGTAATTAACGGAATCATCAAAGAACCCTAAACCCAACCCGAAAAACAAGGCTTTCGGCGACCATCAATCAGTCAACAATGGTGGAAGTTGGAGAATGCTCAAGCGGAGTATTGCCCTCCCCAGAGGAAACATTCACCTGGGCCAAGCTCGGTAAATTCCATTTTCGTAACTCTCAACATAAATCTTTTCTGCGATCAAATTATTGGGTTTCGGTTTTGAATCCAAGTAGTTACTGCGTACTAATCCATTACCTTCCGTGCATGTGTCTGTGAATACTGGGTTGATTGCAAAATAGAAAGAAGAAGTTCATGTGATTGTGATTACACAAAAATAACAAAATTTATCTTTTTCTCGCGGGAATCCATATTATTCTTCTGGTAAAAATTCTTCTTTTTTGGTTTGTTTTAAAGTTGTAACTCTGATTGAGTATGATTATGACAGTGTTCTGCTCCCAAACAATTGAAATAGCTCTAAATTATCTGTCAACATGTTATAATTATTAATTTGCTCTTTCATATAGAATTTTTACATTACAATCAGAGGGAAAATTTGATAGCTTGTAGGACTGTAGAATTTAAATGTATTGCTAGTATCATCAAGTATGATGTTTTATAATGTGACTGTAATTACTTTTTGAACACCTATTTTCCTTCATATGTTATATGAGCCTCTGTTTCAATTCTTTTTTACTACCTTCTTATAGAGAAATATGCAGGTACTGAGTATCCAATGCAAGGTTGTGTGCTAAATGATTGTTTGAAATTTTATGGTGTATTTCAAACCCCATTATGTTTGGTTGTTGGCTAAGGTTTTGAGTTTAAACTGACTTCTATCTTTGTGCCAGTACCATCGGACTCAAGATATTCAGATGTTGAGCTAAGGTCTAATGTGATGAGTATATGCACAGAGATAACTTCTTCTTCCAGTGACAAGCATGAATGGTGCAAAATCATAAGGAACTCTGATCTATGTTCTGCTACTATACAAAATAAAAGGCATGTCACATTTATTTGAAAAAATATTGGGTTTTAGTTCTAATAAATCACAAGTTTTAATCCTAGCAGCCACTGTAACTAAAAATGATCTAGCACACCGTAAAAGGTGGGCCTGTCATGCAACACAATAACAAGCCTGCACATGAAGAAAAGTACACATTAAGGCAAAAGCCAAAACCTTACCAATAAGATTGACCTTTTTTTTTTGGAATATAAGATTGACCTCTTAATGTGGGAAGCCCGAGCTTTTATCTGTAGTCCAATAAATAAAATTTAGGAAGAATAGCATGTTGTGTTCTGACCAAAAAAAAACAGGAAGAGTAACATGTTGTCGTCAACTGTATGTATAATTAGGAAGAGCCCATTCAACAAAATTTACACAACAATGTCATATAGTATTGTGCTAGATAGAGGTCAACAAGGATGTCAATTGGTTAATTTCTTGCTTGCTTGCTTGCTTTTGATCTTTGGAATGGTTGTTGTTGTGTCTGGTTAGTTCCAACACAATACTTGTTGATGAGGCTGTTCTCCCCAAAGGAGATGTTATGGCTATCATCTGTGGAAGTGAAATTATCCCAGGCCCTCATAGAGAAGGTCAGCATTTATTTTGATTTATACTTTAGCTAATGTTACATTTTGTCTTCTAATGAGTGGAACTGTGAGATGTCATGTATGAATTTTTTTAACCAATGCAATGTGTATTTGCTCTTAATCTATGTAGGGCATCTAAGCTACAAATTCAAGTTTATGCCTACTCTCAGACCCCACAATAAGCAGTTGAAGGTGAATGATTTTACCCTTTTTGCTACTTCTTAATGATATATTGTGACATGCTGGCATTAGAAAGGAGGACTTAAGTTTCACTTTGTTGAGTTTTTGTTAGATCTCTATGGATGTTGAGCATGCAAAATGCAGCATTTGCTTAAATGTATGGCATGATGTTGTTACTGTTGGTCCGTGCCTTCATAACTTCTGGTATGTGCTTTTCCTATTTCAACAACCTAAATTTCATCTTTCTAAAATAGATTATTAAATCATGTCATCCATTTTTTCTCCCAGCAATGGATGCTTTTCAGAGTGGCTGAGGAGGTCAGTGAGTAAACGTTCAAGTATAGTCTGTCCTCAATGCAGAGCAGTTGTGCAATCTGTTGGAAGAAACCACTTCTTGCATAATATAGAAGAGGTATTGAGTATGTTATACCATCTATAAATAGTAACTACATCAATCTCAAGAATGGCCAACACCCTCTCCAAAACTACTTTGTGAATGATAGTCATCCCTCCCTGCTATATAGTGTTACATTAGAAGCACTGAAGTGTACAGAACTTATCTAAGATTCACAGGTTCAGTGTGGGCCTCATATTAAGCATCTTAAACTTGAGATGATTTTTCATGATCAACTTGTACTCAATAAAAAACTTGTTGATAAATTGCATATCAAGTTCAATGTACGGTATTTAGATGGCTATTGCTATTTTTTTCGCTTTTGTTTTCTTCGGGTAAGCAATATCTACATTGAATTACTGCAAAAATGTTGCTTTAGTAAATCTTGTTAGATTCCTATCCATTCATTTATTCATGACATTTAGTGTCAACATACCTTCTTTTTTTCCTGTACTTCATATGATTGAATATAATAGTTCCACAATTTCATATTCTCTCCTTTACTATGACACATGTTGAATTTCCTTTCATTCGATTATTGATTCCTGTGTAGGCTATATTGCAAGCTGATTCCTCACTGAAACGTCCTGCAGAGGAGCTTGCACTTCTAGATTCCTATGCATCGATACAGTCAAATCGAGTAAGTACTATAATATTATGAAACTATATTTGGTGGATGCTGGATGGTCTGATTCCTGTGTGGTCTTAACATGTCTGGTAATAGTTGTATATTGTTAAACTGTAATCTATGGACAATTTAAATGACAAAGGCCATTTCTGTACTGTCCCACATCCCTGCTAGTTAGAACCAGGGACCCTGTACATAAAGAGATGCATCACGAGTTCCAAATGTATTACTTCTGGATGAATTTTCTTCAGGTTTATCAAATTTTAATTCTGATTCCTAAATACCTGCTAAATCTCTACACTTATTCAGTATTTTCTCAAATTCTGCAAAAGTTTGTTATAGAATTCTTATTCTTCACCATATGGTATTCCACTATTTTTGTCCCTGTCAGCCTACATTAGCTGTGCCACCTGTGGGCTTGGAAGGAGTAAAGGGGCACTTATAATGCTATTGTTATTTGTGTACAATTACTGTATTGCTTACAAAATTGATCTTTTCAAACTTCTGACTTCGGTTAGGTTATTGGAATTGTGAAAAGGCTCAGTCAAAAGAGGCACCATTCATCAATGCATGAAGAAAGTGAGGATGCAGAGCTTACATGCCCTCAATGTGGTACAATTAGTTGTCTTTGCTCTTTGGATTCTAATGTTTGGAAATTCATCTTTTCCACTCTATTTCAATATTGTGCACTGCAGACCTTTTATTTTTACAACCTTTAATCATTTTTTTTGGGGAAATGTGAAAAGATA
The DNA here is from genome assembly GCA_036897725.1 of Erodium texanum. Classification (NCBI taxonomy): domain Eukaryota; kingdom Viridiplantae; phylum Streptophyta; class Magnoliopsida; order Geraniales; family Geraniaceae; genus Erodium; species Erodium texanum. Next base: position 932 of record JAYMSW010002122.1, on the reverse strand, counting down.
ACATGTTACAAATGCTACAGTTTGCATTTTTTTTCATCAGCTAAATGTGTACCAAGCAAAGATAGCAATCAACATTACTTATGTAAAAATAAGGGGGCACTGAACACTTGATTCTTTAAATAGACATAGGATGGTTTATACCAAAGTTTGAACTCTGGTCCTCCATTATGTTAGAGGGAGCTCTTAACCACTAGGCCAACTTCTGTTGGTTTACAGTTTGCAGTTAATATGCAGTATCATTGTCTATGCATTTCTGCCCCCAATAGTTTGCTATTTTCTGCTGTGTTAATTCAAATAATTGCTCTTAGGGAATTTATTCTTCAATCTCAGGTCTTTTTTCTCCCCTTCAGTGGCTTTACTTTTAACTATTCATTATCTATTTTCAGGTAACGAATCTGGTGGATTTCAATGCAACCAGAACACGGTTCATATGCAATGCCATGAATGTAGAGGAATGATGCCCACCAGAACTAATATTAATGTACCTCAACACTGTAAGTTCTCTGTATGTTAGTTTGCTTGCCGAGATAGGAATTCCTATTTTGGGTTTTGTCTTTCTCCATCTACCAGTAGCTCTTTCAGACTATCTAATACTTGTAATCTGACTATTAGTAGCCAACAAGTTGACATTAGTATAATTACAATTCTGACCAAGTTACCATATTATAATTGAAATCTCAGACTAGACTGAAATTATTAATTGCTATAACTTCAATTTGGCTTGGAACATTTGAGTGAAATTATTGTCAGGAAGATGAAATCTTGAACTAGTTTGATACTTCTTTTTCATTCATCATGATGTGTATGAAGCGATATGTTATGGATTGACAACCACTCTTACAGGTTTAGGATGTGATAGAGCCTGTTGTGGCGCATATTGGCATGCTCAAAGGGTTACCAGAAGTGACTCTAATCCATTGTGTAGTCATGAA